>PVIU01005347.1:0-114624 GCA_004026605.1 Ondatra zibethicus | reverse complement strand
AAAAAAAAATCATCCATTATGACCAAGTAGGCTTCATCCCAGAGATGCAAGGCTGGTTCAACATATGAAAATCTATCAATGTAATCCATCATATAAATAAACTGAAAGAAAAAACCATATGATCATTTCATTAGATGATGAAAAAGCATTTGACAAAATTCAACACCCCTTTATGATAAATGTCTTGGAGAGATTAGGGATACAAGGATCATATCTAAATATAATAAAAGCAATATACAGCAAGCCAACAGCTAACATCAAATTAAATGGAGAGAAAGTCAAAGCCATTCCACTAAAATCAGGAACAAGACAATGATGTCCACTCTCTCCATATCTCTTCAACATAGTGCTTGAAGTTCTAGCAATAGCAATAAGACAACATAAGGAGATCAAGGGGATTCAAATTGGAAAGGAAGAAGTCAAACTTTTGTTATTTGCAGATGATATGATAGTATACATCAGTGACCCCCAAAACTCTACCAAAGAACTCCTACAGCTGATAGATACCTTCAGTGATGTGGCAGGATACAAGATCAACTAAAAAAAAATCAGTAGCCCTCCTATACACAAATGATAAAGAAGAGGAGAGGGAAATCGGAGAAACTTCACCTTTCTCAATAGCCACAAATAGCATAAAGTATTTTGGGGTAACACTAACCAAGGAAGTGAAAGAGCTATTTGACAAGAACTTTAAGGCTTTGAAGAAAGAAATTGAAGAAGACACCAGAAAATGGAAGGATTTCCCATGCTCCTGGATTGGTAGGATCAACATAGTAAAAATGGCAATCCTACCAAAGGAAATCTATAAATTCAATGCAATCCCCATCAAAATCCCAACAAAATTCTTCACAGACCTTGAGAGAACAATAATCAAGTTTATATGGAAAAACAAAAAACCCAGGATTGCCAAAACAATCCTATACATAAAGGAACTTCCAGAGGCATTACCATCCCTGACTTCAAATTCTATTACAGAGCTACAGTAATGAAAACAGCTTGGTATTGGCATAAAAACAGAGACGTTGACCAATGGAATCGAATTGAAGACCCAGATATTAACTTACAAACCTATGAACACCTGATTTTCGACACAGGAATTAAAATTATACAATGGAAGAAAAAAAGCATCTTCAACAAATGGTGCTGGCATAACTGGATCTCAACCTGTAGAAGAATGAAAATAGATCCATATCTATCGCCATGCACAAAACTCTAGTCCAAATGGATTAAAGACCTCAACATAAATCTGACCACACTGAACGTGATGAAAGAGAAAATGGGAAGTAGACTACAATACATGGGCACAGGAGACTACTTCCTACGTATAACCCCAGTTGCACAGACAATGAGAGCAACAATGAATAAATGGGACCTCCTGAAACTGAGAAGCTTCTGTAAAGCAAAGGACACGGTCATTAAGACAAAAAGGCATCCAACTGAATGGGAGAAGATCTTCACCAACCCCACATCAGACAAAGGTCAGATCTCCAAAATATATAAAGAACTCAAGAAACTAAACATTAAAATTCTAAATAACCCAATTAAAAAATGGGGTACTGAACTGAACAGAGAATTCTCAACAGAAGAAGTTCAAATGGCCAAAAGATACTTAAGGTCATGTTCAACTTCCTTAGCGATCAGGGAAATGCAAATCAAAACAACTTTGAGATACCATCTTACACCTGTCAGAATGGCTAAAATCAAAACACCAATGATAGCCTATGCTGGAGAGGATGTGGAGTAAGGGGAACTCTCATCCATTGCTGGTGGGAATGCAAACTTGTGCAACCACTTTGGAAATCAGTGTGGCGGTTTCTCAGGAAATTAGGAATCAACCTACCTCAGGATCCAGCAATACCACTCTTAGGAATATACCCAAGAGATGCCCAATCATACTACAAAAGCATTTGTTCAACTTTGTTCATAGCAGCATTATTTGTAATAGCCAGAACCTGGAAATAACCTAGATGCCCCTCAATGGAAGAATGGATAAAGAAAATGTGGAATATATACACATTAGAGTACTACTTAGCGGTAAAAATAATGACATCTTGAATTTTGCATGCAAATGGGTGGAAATAGAAAACACTATCCTGAGTGAGATAACCCAGACCCAATAAGATGAATATGGTATGTACTCACTCATTAGTGGACTCTAGCCATAAACAGAGGACTTTGAGCCTATAGTTCACAAGCCTAGAGAAGCCAAATAACAAGGTAAACCCAAAGAAAAAAATATATAAATCCACCCGGAAATTGGAAGCAGACTAGAAAGCTGGGCAAAAGTTGGGAGCATGGAGGTGGGGTTAGGGGTCAGAGTGTGGTTCGGGAAGGGGAGAGGAGGAAAGAGAAGGCAGTAGGGAAGGATTAGGGAATGTTTGGGGGAGTAGGAGGGCTGAGATGGAGGAAGGGCAGATATAGGAGCAGGGAAGAAGATATCTACATTAAGGGAGCCATTTTAGGTGTGGCAAGAGACTTTGCTCTAGAGGGGAACCCAGGTGTCCACGGGTATGTCCCCAGCTAGGTCCTTGGGCAGCAAGCAAGAGGGTGCCTGAACTGGTCTTCCCCCCATAATCACACTGATGATTATCTCGAATATCACCAAAGAATCTCCATCCGGTGATGGATGGAGATAGAGACAGAGATCCACATCAGAGCAGTGGACTGAGCTCCCAAGGTCCAGTTGAAGAGCAGAAGGAGGGAGAAGATGAGCAAGGAAGTCAGGACAGCGAGGGGTTGGTTCACCCACTGAGACAGTGTGCCTGATCTTATGGGAGCTCACCAAATCCAGCTGGACTGGGACTGAACGAACATGTGATCGAACCAGACTCTCTGAATGTGGCTGACAATGGTGGTTGACTGAGAAGCCATTGATAAAGGACTGGGACTGCATGTACTGGCTTTTTGGGACCCTAGTCTATTTGGATGCACAGCTTCCTAGGCCTGGATGTAGCAGGGAGGGCCTTGGACTTCCCACAGGGCTGGAGGGGGAGGGAGGAGAATGAGCGGAGGAGGGTACGGGAGGGGAATGGGAGGAGGTGGGGAAGTGGAAATTTTTGAATGGAAAAATAATAATAAAAAAATAAAACAGCATGAAAGACTCAAATTATGTATAATGTACCTAGGCTTATGGTGAAATCCTGACTACAATCTGAAGGAAGTTTGTGAGACCAGCTCTGCTGGAAGGCACTTGTACAAGCACTCTTAGTGATTTTAATATCTTAATGTTTTAATAGTTGGCGTACACCTGATATCTGATGGCAGCTAGATGAACTGATGTTTAAAATACTCTCTTCAAGTTTTACTATTCGAAAAATACAGCATCTAGCAATTCTTTTAGGATTTCACATTTTTTAAAAGGCCCTTTGAGCTTACTTGTTATCACTTATACTGAAATGCCGTCCTAATTAGTATGCAAGTATTATTTCCATATCTTGGCTGTGGAAATGATTCTTGATTAGCTAAGTTGTATAAGGTATTGCAGGTGTCCACAGCATAGTCCTGGGACTAAAAGAAAACTGAGCCAAATCCATCTACCTTATACTTTGTCACAACAGAAATAGCCACAAAGGTTCAACTTCTACCTTAAAGAAAACTTGCTGCCAAACCAGTGCCTGTTTTAAAATATTCTTTTCTTAGTTATAAATATCACAGCATAATATACCAATGGATTTTTGCACTATCACTTTTAAAACTTGAGACTTATGAGTGTTTAAAGCTAAAGCAGTCTGTATTTTCTTCTGGGAACTTTACCTGGATAAAGATAAATGAAGGAAATTGCTAGTGTCACTTAGTTTTTCCTATGAAGCAAAATCTATTCAATAACCAGAATTAGTGCTAATAAATGAGCTTTGGAATAGAAAGCCCTAAGTGAATGCACACAGGCACAGTCAACTGATCACTGATAAAAAATAATGAAGGAAATTGAATGGAAAAAGAGAACTTTCCTAACAGATATCTCCAGAGCAGTTGGATGCCTATGAAAACAGTCTAGACTGACAGACCTCATATTATTCACTAAAGTAACTAAGGAAGAATTATAAATTAAAAAATAAATCTAATAAAAGACTTCCAGATGGGGAGACTCTCACTCAAGTCTCGGGATAATATGACCCCCCAGGAACTCACGAGAGACTGTCCTTGCTGCAATCACACGAGGTTTATTGACATGTACCAGCGCTGGGGCCAAGACTCATAGCCCACACAGGAGAGGAGTTTGACCTCTAGTAGCTGGGAGAAGGAGTATTTAAGGGAAGAAACCACAACCCAGTAATCCAAAGGGGGTGGGGAGGGCATCCGAAAATACCAGTGATCATTGAAAATTCTGAAAATAGCAGTCATAATCACAAGGGGAAACTCCCTGTTTCTCAAGATTATTCTCAAGATTAAATCTATCTTTATCTTCAGCTAGTTCCTGAAACAGAGTCACTGAACTGGCTAACCTAGATTTCTGATTCTTCTCTCCCTGCTTAGATTTTTGGCTCTATTTTTTTCTGCTGGAGGGGGGCTGGATTTATCCAGGTCTTTCACTACAACTCCTAGAAGAAAACTTAGAAAATCTAAGTAACCTTGGCATGCTGGTTGTCTTTTTGTCAATTTGACACAAACCCAGACATACCAGCAAGAAGAAATCTTAACTGAGAAAATGCCTCCATCAGATTGTCCTGTAGGCAAGTCTGTAGGGGTGCATTTTCTTGATTAATGGCAGTACAGCCCACTGTGCTACCTTTCGGCAGGTGGTATAAAACGTGTATGATGTAGGACTGGTATTCACAATGTACACTTAAAACTCATTAATAAGAACAAAACCAAGTACAGTGGTTCAAAACCCTGGACAGATTCCTTTTCAAGGAAGATGTAAGTGGCCACTAAGCAAATAAATTGATTTAATGTTATCTGTTGAAAGACCTGGATAAATTCATACCCCTCTAGCAGGAAGAGGAAAGCCAAAAAAATCTAGGTTAGCAGGGTGAGTGACCCTGTTTCAGGAACTAGCTGAAGATAAAGTTAGATTATAATCTTGAGAATAAACCCCCTTGTGATGATCACTGGTATTTTCAATGATCACTGGTATTTTCGGAATTTTCCAATGACACCCTCCCCACCCCCTTTGGATTACTGGGTTGTGGTTTCTTCCCTTAAAAACCCCTTCTCCCAGTTACTTGGGGCCGAACTCCTCCCCTGTGTGGGCTATGAGTCTCGGCCCCAGAGCTCTGGTACTTGTCAATAAACCTCGTGTGACTGCAGCAAGGATGGTCTCTCGTGAGTTCCTGGGGGGTCGTGTTATCCCGAGACTTGAGTGAAAGTCTCCCGGATCCGGAGGTCTTTCACTGTCATTATGGGATTTCAAATTGAAACAAGGAGTCACCATTGCATGCCTGTTGGAAAGACTAAGGTCCAGTTTACAGCACTGAGTGCTGAGACGGACTTGGCTGTGTAACCTAGGATCTGACACCAGAGACAGAAGTTGTGGAGGCCCAAAGAGGCCAAAGGTCAGAGAGTTTGGGACTTGTTTTTAGTTCATGTAAAGTTATTGTTCTTCTAACTCAAGCAAAGGTCCCACCTAGTTGTAAATCAGAGTTCTGCTCTCTCAAGGCTATTGTCAACAGGTGTGGCTAGATGCCAGACCTTGTGCTCCTGAAATAGGGAAGTAGTAGGTTCCTACCTAAAACAAAAATCTAAGGATCCAGCTAAGTTCCAGTTCCCTTTATGGAAACAACTTGGGATTCCACCCAGGGAGTGGTTTGCCTACAGAGCATTTGGTCTAGGGAGTGAGTCTAGGGTGTGAGTGATGAATGTGGCCTGGGACTTTCATTGTGTATGTTAATGCAGTCTTTTGTTTTACTCCTACATTTTGGGGTCAGGGGTATATTAACCAGTTGGAAATTAAACACAGGCGAATTTTTAGTACTCACTGAAAAACTCCCTCCCAAAACTATCCTCTGTGTTTCTGCATTTTATTATTTTCATTTGCGTCTTCGTAATTCTTTACTATATTTCTAAATTCTCACACCTCCACTCTGGAAGAGGGTATTTTTGTCGAGGCTGGCCCTGACAAGAAGTCTAATAGGAAATGTACACCCAGGTTCACAGCAACTGTCTTTATACCAGCTGAAAGATGAAAATAACTATTTTCTTCTGACAGATGAATGGACAAATGATGGAACAAATCCATAAAGTGGATTTATTTACTCACTCACTCATTCATTCATTCATTCATTCATCCATTCAGCCGTAGAAAGGGAAGAAATCCTGCCATGTTGTGGCATAGAAAAATCTTGAAGGCATTTTGTTAAGTAAGATAAGCCATATAAATTAATCTTAAGGACAAAATCAAACAGACAAAAGAAGGGGGAAGCTGGAGAGTTGGCTCAGCAGTTAAGAGCACTGGCTGCTCTTGCAGAGGACCTTTTGGCTTCCAGCACCCAGATGGCAGCTCACAGCCATCTGCAATTTCAGTTCCAGAGGACCTGGTGCCCTCTTCTATATGCCATGGTTACTGCATGTGCACGGCACACAGACATTCACATGCATAAATTAAAAACAATTATAGTCAGGCATAAAAGGAAAATACTGCATTATGATGCATCCAGCTATATGAAGTACCTAAAGAAATCAAATTCATAGCAACAGAGTGGAGAGACAGTTGCTGGGGCACAGATGACAAACAGTAATGTAGTTTCAGTTTGGAAGCATGAAAGTCTCTGCAGATGGTGGTAGTGATGGGGATAACACTGTGAATGTGCTCAGTGCTACTGAATTGTACACTTACAAATCAAGAAACAGAATTTTTACAGTTCAGTACAATGAACAATCATATAAAAGTACAGCTGGAAATGCCCAGCTAGATTTGTATGTTAAACTAAAGCTCCGTGTTTTGTGGATGCAGAATCCAGCAACATGAGGCATTGTGCCTCTGTTAAGAAAGAACTACTTGATAAGATAGAACCATCCAAGTCCAGGGTCTTCTATATTGCAGAATCACCACCCCTGCCCTAAGCTACTCTGATTCATGCATTTTCGTAAAAGTCTGTACATCCATAACCCCTCTCTGGCATTATTTGACATTCTTGACAAAAAGACCTTAGGAAGAGGTGGGGATGGCTAATCTTTCAACAAAAACATTACTGGGTTTCCAGTTCTCGGTCCTGAGTTGTGTGCAGCTGATGCATATTCCCAGATATACTGACATAGTTTGGCAGGTGTGTAAGGTGTCTATGCCAGCTCAGTGAAGAGATCAGATGTTAAATGGTCACGGGACCATCAGATTTATCTTTCCCACCATGTTAATTCCTTGCTAAACTAGGTGTCTAAGATTATGAGGTTGTTTTGACTTGGGGGCCACCATAGGCTTAAGACCCTGATATGTGACTCCTAGTGTCTGTGCTAGCCCCATAGGACTGCCCCCACATACCAACCCCCATTCTTCCTTGAGACTTCTGACAGACATACAGGATAGCAGTGTGCCAACAGCAGCATTCTGTAAGTCCCGCTGTTGGGCCAGTTTTCTCAGAGGTTCATTCCTCATAGTTAAAATTTGAAGCCTAAAGGCTTCATGCAACTATTACCAGGTCTACTTTATGAATTCTATGAAACCTTTCACATCTTAGGGGTCAGGCATTTCTTTACTCATATTGACTGAAATTCCAACATCATCCTGAAAGATGGAAAAGATTAGATTCATTTTGAAGACTAAGAAACAAATATTCAAAGTGGCAACAGTTTTTAATCCAATTTCTTCTTTGCCCCGGGTTGCAATTGCTCACAGATCCTGCTCATAGCTGGCTCTTAAATTTTCCTTGAGGATTTCAACTCCAGATCAGCATTCAGAACCTCTCTCTGTCTACACTGATGCTCTGCAGACTTTGACATATGCGGGATACAGCTGAGAGTCTTACAACATAGGTTGTGATTCACTAGGCCAGAAATGGAACTGGAGGTTCTGCATATTTAATGGTTTCCCAGATGTCGCCAAGCGGCCGATCTGTAGACAGCAGTGTAGGAAGCAAGGTTCTAAAGCCGTGTTTCGCATATGGTATCCTCAAGCAACACAAGGATTAAGCACTTGAACTAGCTTTAGTTGCTTCAAGCATAAAACACACATCAGATTTTGAAGTCTTAGCCTAAAATAGAAAAATATAAAATACCAATTTTTAAATTGATTGCATGCTGAAATGATAGTTTAAATTTGTGGATTTGAAAAAAAAAAACTTGTTTTTCAACACCTACGCCAGGCCCAGTCTTCCTGCCTGCTGCTTGTGGATCAGATGTGAGCGCTCAGCTACTGCTCCAGTGCTATCCCTGCTTGCCTGCCTGCTGCCACGCTCCCTGACGTGTGATAATGGACTCACCCTCTGAAACTGTAAGCAAGCCCCCAGTTAAATGCTTTCTTTTTTTTTTAATGGCCAATCAGCGTTTATTTAAACCATGATTGACAGAATACAGACAATTCTCCCAACCATTTCCCCCTCTTTTTTTTTTTAAACAAAGAAAAATATCCATAGTCCAGTTTTTGGGAATGCGGGCGTAGTATTCCAGGCTACTTCTGGCTGGTTGGGGGCGCTGATAATCTTATAGGGACCTAAAGAAAATTTAGAGTTATGATCAAGTCCTGACTGGAGTATCCTATGAGGCTTGATCATCTCAGGCAGTAATCTTGAATCTGTTCTGGATGTAGAACTCAGACATCTGGGCCATCTGTTCCTACTGGAGGTTTCTCAGGTGGTCTTTCTTGATCAAATCTGAGTTTTCTTAACTCAGAATGAATCCACAGCCTCTCATTTCCTGTGGAAACAAAACAAAATCTCTTCTCCAAAGTAACATGCCTTTTGACTTCAATTTTGAAGTCAAGGTATTTTCAAAATACCTATCTTGGATTAATTCAGCAAAATGCTTTCTTTTATAAGTTGCCTTGATCATGGTGTCTTGTCCTTGCAATAGAAAAGTGACTAAGATAAATATATTCCGTAATTATACGAGTTTTTTTTTAAATGCACTTTGAAAACATTGGAGGGTTTACAACAGTATTCTAGTTTGCTTTTCGGTTGTTATAATAAACACCAAAACCTAAAGCAACTTAGGGAGGAAAGAGTTCATTTGGCGTACACTTCCACATCATAATCCATGATTGAGGGAAGTCAGGAAATTAAAATTAATTAATTTTAATTTTAAAATTAAAATTAAAGGAGTAACCTAGAAGCAGGAACCATGGAAGAATGCTGCTTTCTGGCCTGTTCTCCATGGCTTACATTCTTATACAGTGAGGGACCACATGCCCAGGGAATGGTGCTATCTTCATCAATCAACAGTCAAAACCATTGCCTGCAGACATGACCACAAGCCAGACTGATCTTGGCAATTCCTCAGTTGAGACTCTCTCTTTTCAGGTGACTTTTGGCTGCATCAAGATGAAAATAAAACTAACCAGGATTAAAAATACAGTTTTACATGTTTACTTTCCCCTTTGTCAAGCGGTTATAGAAAACTTAAATAAGCTGTGCAGTTTATGCTGTGCTTTCTTTGAACAGTGTTTCTCTAGCGGAACTTCCTGAATCCTCTCTACAATTTATCATTCAAGATACTTCATCTGTGTTGCTAAAGGTCTCATTGAGAACTTGTCTGGGTAGGGAGCACCTGAAAACCTCCACTTTGCCATTCCTAGTTGTTTGTTATTCTCCTTATAGATGAGTCCATAGAAAAGTGTTTATTAATAGATTCTCAGGGATGACCATCACATAATTTGGGGCCCTAAACATCTGCTCTGTACCTCCAAGTTCTTAGCACAGTGCGTTTAAAACATGAGGTGCTAGATTAAGGTATAGGCCAAGTCCTACCAACCCTGGTGCATCTCTCATTGTGGCTCTCAGTGTCTGAACCCTATCCTCTCTGCTGAGGGAATTCTCAGTGACTTTAATATATAAATATAAAAACTTTAATAAAACCTAATCAAAACACAATTAGGAAGAAAACTGTAGTAAGAGGCACGGGCTGCGTTCTTGGTGCCCGGCTAGATTAACCCCCGAAATAATTACACAGAAACTGTATTCATTTAAAACACTGCCTGGCCCATTAGTTTTAGTCTCTTATTGGCTAACTCTCACATCTTGATTTAACCCATTTCTAATAAGCTGTATGTCACCACGAGGTTGTGGCTTACCAGGAAAGATTCAGCGTGTCTGACCTTGCAGCTTTATGGCAGCTGCTCTCTGTCTCCTTTCCAGCATTTTGTTCTCTTTTTTCCGCCTATCTAAGTCCTGCCCTATCAAAAGGCCAAGGCAGTCTCTTTATTTAACCAATGAAAGCAACAGAAATGCAGAAGGACCTCCTACACCATTTCCCCTTTTTCTGTTTAAACAAAAAAGAAAATCTTTCACTTTAATGTAGTAACATTACATATAACAAAACAGTTATCAAGCAAGAACTACAGTTACCGTATTTATATTTATTTTATCTTTTATCATAACTAAGGAAAACTATAATTATAACTATCCATTCTTTAACTCCATCAAAGACTCCAGAAGGATATAATATTACCTAAGTAAACAAGAAGTAAGCAACTTCCAAAACTCTAGAAGTGACAGAGACATCTCACTTCCTGGACAGTCACCCAAAGTTATTCTGTACCGTTGGGGCATCCATCTTTAGCCTACAGGCCCACAGTATTCAGCAGCCATTTCCATGAAACAGGAAAATTTAAAGACAATTTAGTCACTTTCTTTTGTATCCTGCAGAATGTCTCACAGACTCTTTCATGAAACAGGAACCCCGAAGGATCATCTCATCTTTAGGCAAGTTCAGCAGTCCTCTCTCTGTGGGTTCTTCATGTCCAGTTAATGCAACAGTCCAGGCAAGAGCAGTTTCTTGCCCAAATGGCTAGCAAACTCCATAAGGAGGCTCTTCCTGCCAGGAGCAGACGTGTCTCATTGTCATGAAAAGCCCTAAGTTATTAAAACATTAAATGCCATATTCTGTCGTCTTTGAAAGATATGAAGAATGCCTATCTAACTGAAATATATCTCTATATATCTAGAAAATCTAACTAACATGACTACAAACTTGACTATATCAATGATTATCCATTAACAACCTATATTTCCTAATTATACATTACATTTTTAAATGAACTACGCAATCACACTACCTTAATCAAGATCAGAAATACATCATCCAATGCATTCCCAAAGGAGATTTAGGAATTATCCACACCAGTGGTTCCCTCCGTTAGGTAATTAAAAGTTGACTGAAAGAGAATTACTTAAAAGGAAAGGTGACTGCCTCTGTGGAGACTGACAGGAAGAGTGTGAGAAAGTCCTTGGTTAGAAAGTAAGACATCTGAGAAGCCTGGAAGGGAAGGGGGAAGCAGACCATAGTCTGGACAGAGTCCAGACCTTAGTTTCACTTCACTAGAATGGGACAGAGCTGAGCAAGCTGGTCTCGTGAAAAACCACAATTTAAGGATGACCATCAGCAAGCACCCCCACAAGCCCTTCTGCTGGATCAGCAGGCCCCAAAAGCCCTTCTGCTAGGTCAGCAGATGCCCCCCCCCAGACTTCTGCAGGCTAAAGATAGCTTATCTTACCCTGCTGCTGGAAGGTCCCTAACCATTAGGACCTCCCACCAATCAGCCCCATGCTAATCTTTCCTCCACCAATCAACCCAGATTAACCCCTCCTCTCTGGAATTCCCCTAACTCCGCTGAAAAGGAGCTTGTGACCTTCTTTGGGGGTCACTCTTTTGCTGTGCTGATGTTGGAATCAATAAATGCTCTCGTTATTGCATATGTGGTTCTTCGTCTTCTTTGGGGACTATTTCTCGGGTCCTAACACATTCATCAAAAACTGTTTGCCAAGCACCATTTTTTTGTTTTGTTTTGTTTGGTTTTTTTCCTCATTTCCAGTTAAATTCAGAAACCACTGCCTCCCGTCCTGGTACATCTCCTCTCACTCATTTTCCCCCACCCATTCATTCACTCACTTGTTCTCCATCCTCAGCCCCTCAGAGGCTCAAACCTTCGGTAAATAATTTTCCCGGGTACTTTTTATTAGTCAGATATCAGCAATCCTGGGATTCAGATGCAGAGGCCATGACCAGGGCCACACCACTCCTTAAATAAACTGCAGTTTTCAGGTCCTTCTCTTTTCCACTCTGGTGGTCTGCTCTACTTCCCAGACAAACCATTTGTGTGTCAGAATCATCTACAGAGAATTTCAGGGACCTTAGCACAGTCCTGAAGTTATTTTGAGGGCTTAAATTGTTTGCAACCTGTAACTGAAAAATAGATCCTAATGGACTGTAGAGCTAGCTCAGCATTTAAGAGCACCTGGATTCAGTTCCCAGCACGCACATGGTGGCTCACAACCATATGTAACTCCAGTTCCCTCTTTTGGCCTCCACAGGCATTGCATGCCCATGATATACAGACATACATATAAAACTTTTAAAAAGTAAATCACTATTATTGTGCTAGCAATATTAGCAAGTCTTCATATTTACCTAGCATACGTGAAGCCCCGAGTTCAATGCCCAGCACTTTTAAAAAATTAATTAACACATGCAATTAATAGTTTTGCATTCTAATAAAGTTTGGAATTTTGTGTTTATTTTGTGCTGAAGACATGAGTGGCTCCTGTGGGTTGTGTTCTCCCTGCCATGTGTGCTTTTCTGCTGTGTCCAAGAGTTACAGTGTTTCACTTTGCATCAAGGGCAGGTAAGTAGCCAGCATGGAGTCTCAGACCTGTCATTGTCATGCACACAAGAAGATCTAGTTAAAAAAGATGAGCTGTGTTAGCATTCATGCATTATGCTGGCCTGCCCTTGGGGACCTAGCAAAATACATCATCAACTACAACCACTCTCTATGTGCATGTGCTTGCTAGCATTTCAGGCATCACACTAGTCTACCCCTAGGGTCCTCAGCTATAGCCTGCATGCATGTGATGCCAGCATTCAGGCAGATACCTGGCCAGGTCAGGGTCCTATGGCCGCTTTACCACTAACTACACAGTCTGTGTGCATGCGCTAGGTCGCTGCATCGTCTCTGTGTGCACGCACTAGGTCGTGGGGTTGTCTCTGTGTGCACGCGCTAAGCCCCCTTTAAAAGCGAGCTCCTCCTGTTCCCCTCTCCCTTTCTGGCTGTTCCTCTGAAGAGGCAGGCAGGTGTCTGCATCTCTCCCTTCCAATTTCCGGCCCCCCCTTTTCCTTTTTTTTTTTTTTAACCAGTAAACCTCCAACTTGAGAGTTTGTTGTACGATGTGATTCATCTTTGCTGTTTTTAAATTATAACAAGCTGGAGTCACATTTTATAGTTCTTATTAAACAAAAACTCTCTCCATTGGAATGCCACCTTGCTTATGAGGTAAAAATAAAATGCTAATTGGAAGCTTATTTAATTTACAATTCACAATATGTTTATTTGCATGTGCTGCATGCAGATATCTATGACTTTAGATGGGGCTCATTTATCCCCCACTGTAACTCAAGTTCCATTGTTACCCGTAGGCTGTATAAAGTTTCCTAAGTTAAAATGGCACCTCTACCTGGATAAATTGTGCATAAAGGAAAGGGGCATTCTTGTTTTTAAGCCCCACTTTATCACTATCCCACTAGCACATCTAGCACTCCCTGTTTTCTGAGAAAAATAATCTCTTTAATATCCCGGTGTAATCATATCTTCAGAGAAAAATGATTGGGCTCATTTTGTAAGACCACACACGGCTGTGCATTTGGGAACATCCCGTAGAAAAGCTCCACGCATGGTTACCATTGCTCTAGCAATGACACTGGAATAAGACAAAATTAAATTCTTGCCCTGAGATATAAAAAAAAAAAATCTACCATTTGGGCATCTTCAAGCTCTGACTTTTCAAGGAGACCATTGCTTCAGTGACGTTCATCCATTAATTAAAGTTCTTTTATTGTGTATTTTATATAATTTTAATTTTTATTTTATGTACTTTGGTATTTTGCCTGCACGTATGTTGGTGTGAGGGTTTTAGATCTTGGAGTTAGAGACAGTTTTGAGCTGCCATGTGCGTGCTGGGATTGAACCTGGGTCCTTTGGAAGAGCAATCTGAGCCATCTCTCCAGCACTGTGTATTTTATATTAATTGTGTATTTTATATTCCTGTTATGCTGCCCATATTTTAGACTGGCTGCCTGTGGAACTCTGACAATTAAGGATCTGTTCACAGCATGCTTTTTTTGCAACATGAATTGAATCATTCAAAGCTGAAACTGAGTCCTTAATTTGTCATCTATGTTTGAGATTTTTTTTTCAAATATTTAACAGAATTAGCAGAGTTGGGTTAAAAAAAAGCAACAAAACCAGGCAGTGCATGATGGTGCAGGCCTGTAGTTCCAGCTCTCAGAAGGCAGCAATCGAAAGTTGCAAAGTTCAAGACTGCCTGGATTGAGAACAATAACAAATCCCTCAAAACAACACAGGCAAATGGCTTGTGTGGCCCTTTAAATGTAATTGGCCCCCATAGGCTGATAGGGAGTGGTATTATTAGAAAGTGTGGCTTTGTGGGAGGAAGTGTGACACTCAGTTCACTTTCTTGTTGCCTTCTGATCAAGATGTAGCCAGTATCATGTCTGCCTGCATGCCACCACGCTCCCCACCATGATGATAATGGACCAAACCTCTGACTGTAAGCCATCCCCATTTAAATGTTGTCCTTATAAGAGTTGCTGTGGTCATGGTGTCTCTTCACAGCAATAGAAGCCCTAACAGCTTGAAACTTCCATCAGCTCTGAGATTAGCAGATATAGAATTTTGCTTGAAAAGCTGCATTTTAGTTATTTACGCAATTGATTGAAGCATTCCTTCTTCTATGAAGGGGCCTCATTAGACTCAAGAGCTAAGGAAACTTAAGCAAGGCTCAAGTAGCCCAGACAGTTGTAAGAGTCACACAATGGTGAACAGTTGACGGGAGGGAACAATCTTCAGTGGAACTGCCTGCAAATTGCACAAGGCACTCAAGGGAAGTGGCCATCATCCACATGGGTGGACTTGTTAGTGATGCAGCAGCCTTGGAGTCAGGTCTGGTCCTGGAAGTGCCTTCACTCAAGCCACAGGAAGTAATCCCAGCAGACCAGCTGGTTCACTAAGCTAGACTTGAGAGGAATCCTGTCTTTGGAGAGTTATCAATGTGGTGTCTAGAATGGACAGACATGCATTTATGTTTCCCTAAGAAGAGTCATGCAATACGTGCTTACGAATCAAGCCCTCTCTAATAGTTAAGTAATAAAAGTTTGTTTTGGGAGCTAGAGAGATGGCTCAGTGGTTAAAAGCATTGACTGCTCTTGCAAAGGGCCCAGGTTTGATTCCTAGCACCCACATGGTAACTCACAGCCATCTGTAACTCCAGTTCCAAATGATGTGACACCCTGTTCTGGCATCTTTGGGCACTGCACACATGCACTGTACATAATACATGTGGGCAAAACTCCCATATACATGAAATGAAGATAAATATTTTCAAAAAAGAATGTTCCCCCAGTCCTTGTGCACTGCCGCTCTGTTTTCCGTGTCTGAGCGTGGGCCAGCTCTGGTTTCCTCATCAGAGTGGGGTCACAGTCTTTGTCCTTTGGAACTACCTTGTTTGAGTTAATGTCCTCAACCATCATCCCTAGTCATCATTTGACAGAACAGCTGTAATATTCCACTCTCCACTCATCTGTCAACAGACACTTGATTTGCTTCTATCATTATTGTAACTAATGCTTCTGTGAACATGAGTGTATTAGTTGCTTTTCTATTGCAGTGATAAAACACCATGTTCAAGGCAACTTACAGAAGAAACATTTATTTGGGCACATAACTCCAGAGGTTAGAGCCTATGATGACAGAATAAAGCAGTGACTTCTGGAGCAGGAAGTACAAGACTCACAAAACCACAAGCATCAACAGAGGACAAGCTGGGAATGGCCCAGCCTTTGGAACCTCAGAGACTGACTCTAGTGACATACTTCTTCCAGAAAGGCCACAACTCCTAACCCCACCCAAACTGGGGACCAAGTATTAGATGTGAGCTTATAGGGTACAGCAATGAATATATAAACATCTCCATTTTTAGTCTTTGAAGAATACACTCAGTAGTAGTAGTAGATCACACCATGATATCATCATTAGTTCCCCAGGGAACCTCCATCTCCTTCCAGGATTTTTAAACTTGACATTTAACGATAGCATCTTGTCATTATGTCTGTTCTTCAAAGATAGCTGTGAAATGAATTTAAATGGAGACATATATCAGGGTTGTAAATACTTTATGTTCTGTGAAACAGAAAGTGTGTTGACATTTGGGTAAAAAAAAGTACATTAAAGCCAATTAAGAAATTTGCAGGATGGGGCAACAACCGTACCCCATAAGACTCAGATATGCAGCTCATCTAGAGAACACATCAATTGTTTCAAACCACTGAATGACCTCCAGAAATCTCAGTAGCAATATAACATTTTAGATAAGGCTATTATGAATTGAGAGCAAAATGGATCACGAGGCTTAAATGATTGTTTGAAAGAGACGATTTAAATAAGGAGGGCAGAGTTTATAGTCCTGTGAGTTACAAAGGAAAATGTTGACACAGAAGAGGTCACCCTCATACAAAGGCACTACCTGAGTAACAAAGCATTGCGCATCATTAAGTGCTTTAACAAAAGGCATAGACTACTGCTAAAACAAGGAGTTTGATTTGGGTTCAGAGGACATGCACAGTGAGTAAAGTGTGCAAGCGTGAGACCCAAGTTCAAATTCCTAGAATACATGGAAAGCTGGATAGAAGCTTGAATCTGAACATTTCTTGTGCCCCGTGGGATGAAAGGAGAGAGTGCCCACCTGGCCACCATCATTGTCCCTCTAACACCTTTCCTGTCTCCAGGAAAACCTGAGTTGAAGAAAGGACATTGCTGCTCGCTCCTTTGATTTCTCAGCAAATTTGGAGTTTATTGCTCTTGTTTTTGGGTGAATGAAGATCAACCTGTGCAATTCAAATCATAAGGGGTTGGGGTGGAGAGATGGGAAAATTATTTTCCCATGTATGGTCATTTCTTTTGTTCCATCAGACTGGAGGATGGCTATTAAATTCAATTAACCATTTTTTTCCCTTCATGTTCCAGAGACTTTTTTCCTGTTGTGCTAGGAGACCTTGATTTCTGTTGCTAGGAAACCCAGAAGGCACTTTTGGTCTTCATGGAAACAGTGTTTAATGCAATCATTTTGACTGGTAGTTTATAGGCTGTTTGGCTCGATGCCAACTCAAAAGCAGCTCACTTCAAGTCCATACAAGGTAAATCTTGAAGTGGGGGAGGTACTAACCCATTGGGTGCCCTGTGGAAGTGCCTAATTGGTTTCATGGGGGTGGGAGAAGGGGAAAGTGGAGGATAAGAGCCTTCCCCATTTGGGAGGGCTTTGATCTGTTTTAGCCTTGGGTCCCTTTGAAGAGAATGTTCCATGGAGGCAGGAAGCACTTGAGTGGGCTGGAAAAGGTTTGAAAAGCCTTGACCTAACCCAGCACAAGAGAAAGTTGGATCTCAGAAATCACTTGCTCAGAAACAGGCAGCTCATAAATCCCCTGCCTGGAGATTCTCTGGAGTCTTCTCACTAGGCATCTCTTCTCATCATCCTCCTTGGGTCCATGCTATTCCTCAGCGTGCCTTAGCTGGGCTTTCCTCTGAGTATGTTCTGTAACTCTACATCCAACTCTGTCCAAGAGTCTTGAAGCTTTGCAGCCCTGGACAGGAGAAGTCAGAGTTGATTGGCACCACCAGCCTTCTTCTAAAGATGTTTAGATTTAACTTAATACTTGACAGTCATTCTCCCAAATTCTGTTCGAGAGTATGAATTTCTTGAGGGGTCTGGAAGAATGTTTGTTTCTTCTTGTAGCCATGATCTTGGGAAGAACCTTTTGCCAAGAGTGGCAGGATTTATCTTATCAATCTTTGGCTGGATGAGCTGAACATACTCCTGCAACAGACTCCTAGAAGAATGTAAAACACCTTTTGAATGCCTGGCCCAGCTCAGAAGACTGAAAGAGAAAGCTGTAAGAAAGGAAA
Source organism: Ondatra zibethicus (assembly GCA_004026605.1). Taxonomy (NCBI): domain Eukaryota; kingdom Metazoa; phylum Chordata; class Mammalia; order Rodentia; family Cricetidae; genus Ondatra; species Ondatra zibethicus. The sequence goes on along the minus strand of PVIU01005347.1, from coordinate 96,569 downwards.
ACCAAAGTGCTTAGATATGATCTGCTGCTGTCACTGCTTTGGGCAGCTAGGGGCCAGGTTGCTAGCCAGCAGTTTGGAGTCAGTAGCAATTTAAGAGATTGAAACCTGGATTTGTTTAAAGTAGTCTTTAGGCCGAAGCATCCATAGATCTAGGACTTTTAAGGGTCTACACACGTGGAATGCGCAAACCAGGAACACAGCCACAGCAGAGGGTGGCGATGAGGAGGTCTCTCTCATTGTGTTGAGTCTCCAAGTAGAAGCATACAGTTCCAGTTTTGAACACTGGTATGTGGACTTCGTGGGTTGAGGTTGAACATGCTCCCAAAAGGCTGTTGAGAGGGTCTGTTAACTCAATATGGCCGATCCTGGCCTTACGGTTAATCTGAGAGTGCCTTGCAAAGGCACAGATACATTTTTCAAATGTTCAGAACTTTACCAATTGATTCCCATAGGTAACTCACTGAGTTCTTTTCTTTTGAGCTCAGACCTGTATCTTCTGTGTGAGTTCATTATCTGAATTTAAAAATTAGAAAGACATTCACTAGTAAAAAGAGTTAGAATTCAAAGTAATGATCTCTCTGGAGTGTGTGGATCTCCTTGTAGCCTGACTATGATACATAAAAATAAAGATTTTATTGAAGGACTAAAGATAATGACGATATTAAAATTAGATAGATTAAAATAGGTCAATTAAAATGTCAAGAACAATTTTGGGAAGTAAATAAAATTGAGTTAAAAATTAAGTGGGGCTGGGCAGTGATGGCACATGCCTTTAATCCCAGCACTCTGGAGGCAGAGGAAGACAGAGGCAGGCGGATCTCTGTGAGTTCGAAGCCAGTCTGGTCTACAGAGCAAGTTCCAGGACAGGCTCCAAAGTGACAGAGAAAACTGTCTTGACAAAAAAACAGAAAAACAACAAAAGATCAAAACAAACAAACAAAAACCAAATTAAATGTGAGGAAGGGACCTTGACAGGCCAAGTGACTGACACACAAGTGCGAGGGCCAGAGTGCAGGTTACTAGAAATGTAAGTGTTGGGAAGGTATGGCTGAAGGGACTCTAGCCAGCCCGAGCATGACAAACACGGCTCTGGCAGGCCCTGCTCTTCTCCCCCATTCCCTCCGCCTGGCTAAAAACCATCAGCTTACATCCCTAAAGCTAGCCATCGAGGTCTATTCCCTTATTTGGCCACTTCCTTCTCTTGACCAAAGCCCAGAAATCAAAAGCCCCCTTTGGCTGCCCTAATAAGCATGCCCAATTAAAATTAAACTCTTCATCCTAACGCAGGGGTTTCCCCTTGTACTTTTTAAACTGGCATTTGCCTATGGGCCACATCTCTGTCTACTAGGGGCAGTCCTTTGTGCTCCCCCATATCCCTCCTCCCCTTGTTCCTTTCTCCTACTCCCTCATCGTCTATCTCCTGTCTTTGTCTCTTATTCTCTTCAGAGCAAAAAAAAAAAAAATCTCCTTTTGTGCTAGAACTTGGTTTGGGGGTCCTGAGCTGAGACAAATCTCTTACAGTGGTGACCTCCTGATAATCTCTGTGCTTTGTTATCAGTTATGGGACCCCTGGATAGCAAGATTACCAGAAACATTTCTGAGTTTAAGCAAGAAATCCTCCACTCCCCCCGCCCCGTGTGTGTGTGTGTGTGTGTGTGTGTGTGTGTGTGTGTGTGTGTGTGTGTGTGTGTGTGTGTATGTATAATCTTCAGTATATGATATGGAGAGTGATGGAGGAAGACATCATGATGTCCCTGACTTCCACTTGCACATGCACACACACAAACCTGTGCACACACAGCACACACATGTCATATGCATCTGTGCAAGCAAAATAAAGATAAAAATAAATAAAACTGGCTGATTAACCAACTCAGAACCGAAAGAAGAATTTGTGAATGGAAGACTGTATGCGAAGATACTGTATTTATTATACAGGTCGAGTGCTGAGTCTCAGTGGTTAAGGCATGTAGAGGCTGGGAAAGAATGAGCAGGATGTGTCTAATAGGAATTTTAGACAGAAACTGTAGTGACTCTGAGCTGTGAAACATTCTAAGAATATAGCTTAAAGTTTTGAAAATGTAGGATACCTGCCAAATTTTTTTGCATGTGTATGTTTGTGTGTGGGATGTGTGTGTGTGTGTGTGTGTGTGTGTGTGTGTGGTGGGAGGAGCATGACTATGGAAGCCAGAGGTCAACTGTCTTAGTGTGCTTTTTATTGCTGTGAGAAAACACTGTGACCAAAAGCAGTTTACGAGTAAAGGGTTTATTTCGCCATCACTAAAGGAAGTCAGGGCAGGAACCTGGAGGCAGGAGCTGAAGCAGAGGCCTGCAGGAACTCTGATCACTGGCTTGCTTTACCAGAGTTTGCTCAGCCTGCTTTCTTATATAACCCAGGACCATCTGCCCAGGGTCGCCGACACCATCCAGTGTCTGGGCCCTCCCACACCAATTGTTTCCCCTCCATCCCCAGACACGGTTTCTCTGTGTAGCTTTGACGCCCGTCCTGCAACTGTAGACCAGGCTGGCCTCTAACTCACAGAGGTCCGCCTGCCTCTGACTGCCCTGTGCTGGGCTTTCAAAAGTATGCCACTGTGCCTGGCTTTTTATGTGAGCTCTGAGGATCAAATCCGGGTCCTCATGACTGAACAGCAAAGGCGTTAGCCACTGAGCTAACTCTCCAGGCTCTTAATCCTTACATTTACATAATGCAATGCACGCCAACTCTGAGGAAAAGACACCTCGATGTGTTATGGTGAAATAAAAGAACACCAAAATCAAGGACTGATACGCAAATTCAGAAATAAGAATAGCAAACACATTCAACACCAGAGCTCTCCCAGCTTAACAACCCAGGAATGCTAAAATTAGCTATCGGAAAACCTAGAATTCTACTGTGAACTAAGGAATAATATACAAACAGAAGCAAAATATAGACACATTCAGACAAAGATAGTGAGTTCCATTTATAAGCCTGTTGCTCAAAAAAATACCAAGCCAACAATTTACAGAGACCAACAACAACGACAAACAAACGAAAAATTGAATCAAGAATATAGAAGACTCAAGATGCAACAAGGAAAGGTGAATATCAAAAATGATAGGGCGGTCTTAGGTGCATTGACTTGAACACCAGCATAAACAGATGGTACCATTAATAATGACCGGCCTGGGTGCTATCAAACTAAACATGCAAACTTTCCTGCAGTAACAACAATGTGTGGAAGAAAGTTGAGGATGAAAACATCCACAATTCTTCCAGGGCGTGCTGGAAGATGCATATAAGTACTTGGGAGTCTGACACAGGAGGCTCAAAGAGCTGAGGATCAGCCTGGACCATGTCATGTGACTCTTCCTCAAAACAAGCAGCAGCAGCAACAAAACCAAGCGAGATAAAAATTCTGTCAACCATAAGTTATTTTAAGTGAAAAGGATGTTATTGGAGATACAGAACATCAGTAAATGAGATAACTAAGTAGAAGCATTTGATAATTAAAAGATTCTAAACCTTTGTATAAAGCTTCCTAATATAGAGAGCAGAAATGGACAGTTAAAGAGAGGAATTGAAGACATACAACCAAAATGAAATGTACATAATTCATATAGATCAAAAAGACAAAAAGATTCATTCATGTGTATGTAGGTAATAATATTATAAAGTGGATCAATAAAACAGTATATTGCACTCAACACTTAGACAGTATATATTATATTCAATTATGAATAATTCTCTAGGAAAAATAGTCTACACATGTTGGGCAGTGGTGGCACATACCTTTAATCCCAGCACTCAGGAGGCAGAGGCAGGTGGATCTCTGTGAGTTTGAGGCCAGCCTGGTCTACAGAGCTAGTTCCAGGACAGGCTCCAAAGCTACACAGAGAAACCCTGTCTTGAAAAACCAAAATAATAGTAATAATAATACACATACTGAGCCTTAAAAATTCAGTAATACAAATATATATATTCTGATTTGCGTTATAAAATTATAATTCAAAATCAAATTTTACAAATACTTGAACATTTAAAAAGTCCATGGGACTGGAGAGATGGCCCAGTGGTTAAGAGCACTGGCTACTCTTACAGAGCACCTGAGTTCAATTCCTACCATCCATATGGTAGCTTACGACCATCTTTAACTCCAGTTTCAGGGATCCAGCACCTTCTACTGGCCATCACAAGCTTTGCGCACACATGGTACACATACACACGTAGGCAAAACACTTATGCACATAAAATAAAAATAAATGAATCTTAAAAACTAAAGGCGAAGTGGTTCTGTACTGTGCTTTATGATTTCTCTGAGCTGATGGTCCAAACTGAGCCTGTGTTGACTGCCTGCTTGTTGCCAGGGCACTTAGCCTTGCTTAAAAGTTAAAGTCCCTAGGGCCTGTGGCCTCAGGGAGAGCTACCTGTGGAGTAGTAACGAGGGAGTTCTTATGACTGCTGGTAAAAATCCAGCTGGTATGTTTTGCTTGTTTATCCTACCCCACCTCCACCCCACTCCCGCCCCGTCCCCGCCTCCACCTCTTGCTCCCCCCTCCCCGGCCCCCGTTGCAGGTCAAGACAGGAGCAGGGTCAAACTCAATCAGTTTGCCCATCCAGAGCTCCCAACTGAGGACGGCTGAACCCTTTGTCCTTCACCAGCCCTGGCGGGAAATTACTTAAGCTGGTTCTTGTGCAGTGTCATTGAGAGGCCACTTGGGTAGCTAACTAAGACTTGTAGAGTTCTGGAGACAGGCAGGAAGCTCTAAGAAAAGGCATGTTGTTTTCACTCCTCCCACTGCCCCTCTGTGGGTGAGCTTAGGGTGAAACCACATTGTCCCCGGAGCTCTAGGGGGGAGGGATGGCATTGTGACTGGGGGAGAGTTGCTGCATCCCGGTGTAATTGGCATGACTTTCCTGCTGCCTTCCGAGTATCCACTTTCCCTCAGATAATCTTCCATTGTGCTCACTGGTTCCTGTTTGATTTGGCAGGGCTGGCTGCGGACTGTGCATTCGGTTCTTCTCATTCCACTGTGCTAAGACTTGGGCTGAAACCCGTGCCTCCTCTCAGAGGCGCCAAAGGCAGCCTGAGCAGTGACATTTCTGCTCGCCAGGAAAACATCATGAAATCACAAGGAAACAAGAAGGGAGACAAAATTTTTTCCAGTGCTCAAACAAAAATGGTATTTTTTTTTTTTTGTATCTTAGTTGTATGGAAGGTGGTTCTCTGTTCCAACTTTGAAAGTCTGCTGGACTTTCAAACCACTTTTCTTTGTCCTACCCAATTTAAACACACTATAAATACCCTGAGCTACTTTGAGGGCAGGTCTCTATTTGCAAGGCAGCCATAGTCTGAGCAGCACTTCCTTGCCCGGCATATAAACTCCAATGAAGATTACAAGGAGCACACCAGTCAGAGCCAAATTGACAGCTAGACAAGCAGGTCATTTATAAAGACTTGGAATCCATGCCCAGAGTCGAATGTATTCTTTTATAAAACTCAGCAGGCTTGAAATAAGCTAACTGACTCACTGTGCCCTGCTTGTTGGGGCGTAGGAAGGCTTGGGAGTGGAGAGAGCACGCTAAAGCGGTGGAGCTTGAAGGGTAACTTCCTTATGGGGTTCGCTCGTGATATTTTCTAACTTGTCATGTGTAAAGGTTTATATTATATTGTGTGTCGAAAGTTGGAAATAGTACTTTCTTATGAACGTCTCTGATCCTGGGAAGAAAAGAGGAAAAGAGAATGAAAAAATAGAATGGGATACAGGAAGCCTCTGGGATTGGAGTTTAAAAACCCGTAGCTATCATTTAATCGATCAATAAGCTAACAAGTCAGTTTTTCTGCCAGCAAGCCGTCCCCTGCATGGTTTCTGCTCTAGGCTCCTGCCTTAGCTTTCCTTGATGATAGACTATAACCTATAAGACGAAGCAAAACCTCTCCTCCCCAAGTTGCCTTTGGTTGTGATGTTTATCACAGGAACAGACCAGCAGACTGGACCAGCAGCAGTTACTGTAAACCTGCTCAGAAGCTGGTGGCCAGAGAGCTCGTAGACCCTAGGGGGCATCCACAGTTACTGTCTGCTAAATGGACATGTGGTCCTGTTGCCTCCTACACTCTCGTGTTTGTATGCATAGATTGGCACTGCTCTCATCCCACATCACACTGATCCATTGCTGCAGTGGGAGGTACTCACACCTGGCCAGAGTGCCCAGCTTAAGGAAGGGCGAGGGCGAGACGCTGGACCCTAAGTAAGGCAACTCTATTGCCCATCTCTCAAGATTCCAGGCACATCCCAGAGGAGCAGCAGGAAGAACCCAAAAGCCAGAGTCTAGCGCTGTCTGTGTTGAAAAAGATGTCTTTTGGACAGGCTATGGTGGCTGTGCTCACGAACTCACGGGCGATGGAGGAGTGCTCCTGGGGGACCCTTGACAGCGAGTCCCTCTCTGGGTGCTAGTGACAGTTAATGGTTGCTGTGAGTAGTGTCTCTATTCTTCAGTGACATAGCCACCAATGTGTCACCCTTGTTCCAATAAATACCCTGCCAGCCATGCCCATGTCAACTGCAGAGACACAAAAAGAGGGCAGGAAATAGGAGGGCACTTGTTGAGAAGAGGGGTCCCAGCAGGAGGAAGAAAAGAGGTGAGAGAATAGCAGGAAGGGAAAGAACCCAAATTTGTTATATATGTATATGAAACTGCCAAAGAATAGAACATGAATTTTTAAAAAATCCATAAGCGATACCTTTGAGTGTTTTCTATTGCTTGGCGCTAAAGGAAGAAACAGATTTTGATATCAGAAAAACATTTCTGCACTGAATACGGATTCCTAGAATAGTATGGAGCCGCACTGAAGTCTGGGAAATCTGGCTGTGCTTCCAGGCTGGAGAGCGAGGACACCCACCTGGTTCCCAGAAAAACCTTATTATGGGGATTGTCTGCTATCCTCTGGGGAATAGCGAGCCTTTTAACACAAATATGTCTTTAAGACAACACATTTGAGCATCTGTGAGGCATGGCACCATATCAATCCACAGTGTCCCGGATGTCACCCTGACATCTATGTACTCTTCCAGTAATGTCACCCTGCACTCACACAGCAATGTCGTCTTTGGTTGTGGTCTGTATTTAACTTCGTCTGGAAGCAGCTCTGTGGGGAAATGAATTACTTATAAGTTGTAAGTTCTACTCAGACTGACTAATGCTACTGTATTTCTGTATCATTTTCAAGCATTTGGTTTCTTCAAACAATTCTTGATACTATCAGTCTTTAAGTGAACGAGGTTAATGTTAGTAACGTAGTGCCATCATCATTTGTATATTTGTATTATTTATTATGCGTTGTATTATTTAACATTTGCTAACTTTATAGAAGAAGCCACATCAAGCATACTAAAAACACATTCTTGCCAGGATTGATGTTTCAAAGGCAGTAGAAGAAAGGGAGGGAGGGAAAGAGGGATAGATGGAAGGAGATCTTCCTTATCATCACTGAGAGATGAAGGCTCATGTATAACTGCTTTCCCCCCCTTTTTTGCAGCTCAGGGCCCAAACCCATGGGATGTTGCCACCAACATTTAGAGTGGGCCTCTCTGCCTCAGTTAACCCAGTCTAGGCAGTGTCTCAGAGTCATGCCCGGAGGTTTGTCTGCTAGGTGATTTTAAAGTCAGTCAGGTTGACATTCAACATTAACTATCGTTTGAACTTTAATGAACACTTTAACTCAATGAATAAGGGGGGTTAACACACACACACACACACACACACACACACACACACACACACGCAAAACAAAACATAAACAACCCAATGCCCAGAACCCAATGAGGCATGAGCAAGGATGGTGTTAAAAACAGCTATTGATGCCCACGCCCACAGCAGCAGCAGAGAAAAGCAGCTTAAGATTGATTGGCTTGAGCGCAAGGTGACCCCGTACTCTTTTGAACTGCCTGTTGTTCACAAGACAAGAGGTAAACACAGAAGGCATATCCTGTGCAGTCCATGGCTTACTGCACATCTCTGGACTTTCTAGAAGCACCCCGCTCTTACGAGACCCAGAGAGAAAACAGGACTCTCATGTTCCGACATAGCAAACACTGTCTCAAAGTAACAAATCATCAGCAGAGAGTAGCCGAAATTATAGCCCGAAGTTCAGTTGGAAATATCATTGAGACTTTGTAGCCACGTGGTGCTCCAGGCTGTATCATCAAGAAAAGGCTGTACCCTGAGATGACTCTTACATGTATGTGGAAGAGAGATCCACCCTGACGCGTGTTTAAATCGCAACATGGAAATACAAGTAACGAAAAAGCAAAGTGGTGTGACTTGTCTCCGTGTTCATAATTTTCCTGCCGCTGACTCTGAAGAGACTGGAATGAATAAGATGCCAGCAAATGAACCAAAATGCGTGACTTTAGGAAGAGCAGTGTATTCCAAGAGATCAGGGCAAACAACTAGTCAAATGAAATTAAACAATATGGAACCTTACTGAGAAACCTGATAGATTTTAAAAAAAAAAAGCTACAAATCTTGGAATCTTAGGAGACTTCACCGAAGGGTACAGAAAGGATTTTTAAGTGTGTATTCTTCTTACAGTAATTTTTAAGAAATCCCACTTAAAATGGCTTTGTTCTAATTTGGCATTACATGTTGTTTCTGACAGAATGCACACGTGATTTTCCATGCCACTTGGCATCATTTGGATGATACATGGGAGTTATCTCAGGAAGACATGTAGTAGCCGTAAATATGGCGAGGAAGGAGGAATGGAAGGGTTGGGGTGGAAGGTGAGTCCAGCACCCTCAGCTACGCCGACCTCACTCATCCTCATGGCGTCATGCCTCAGCCATGTCTTCCAAACACTCTGCTCACCAGGCCCGACCTTCAGCTACACAGACTGGTTAGAGATGAGAGGAGTACAGAGAAGTAATCTCTGGTACTTGAGAGCACACTTGGAACAGCTGCCTGGGCATCGGGCTGCTCTCATGGTTCTAGTGCCGTAAAGCAGAGCTGTACGCCTAAGCCACGCTCCTACTTGAGGTCGCACAATCTCCTGACTCAGGAAACCAACCCAAGAAATATGTCACCAGCTCCGTACCCTGTCTTCACAAGCACTGCTAAATGCCACTAGACTGTGAACACTACTGAAAAGACTATGGCTTAGCCCCCGTCCCCTCCCCTCCCCTCCCCTCCCCTCCCCTCTCACACACACCTCTTCCCTGCCCTTTGTTCTAGAAATCAGACTAGGAATGTAGCGTCTCTTCTTTTATACTCTGTACATGGTAATTAATTTATTCATTACTAACAGGCCCAGTCACTTTTAAGTCATTTTCCTCTCCAGATCAGAGCAAACCCCTTTGTGTGATTTCTAGATGGGTTCTAAGGCATGAATCCGAAAGGCTCCTTTCTCTTTCCCTCTCTTGTGTGGCAGTGAACCTGTTCCAGCCAGCGTTAGAGTGACCCACTTTGCTTCATTCCGGGTGTTCAGACTCACGGATCTTAGAATCATCTGATTTCAACAAGCACTATCCAGTCTGTAAAGAGGCATGTTAGAAAAACCACGCCTTTTTGAGAAGCCGAAGCTGAGAAGACTAGAAGGTGCATCTAGTTGACTCTGACCGCCCCAGCCACACAAACCACAGCTCAGCTGCAGGCAGGAAGCCCCGATTCCGCGCACCAGCATCTCCCACAGGCCGGCAGTATTTGACTGGGGATGCAGACCCCCACAGACTATCAAGACCCCACATCAGTCATCTCCTTGCTTCTGGTGCTGGGGGAAAGTCTGTGTAGCTCCCCGTTTGATGGTAAGCCTCATCCTTATTCTCTAAAGCCAGGGTAGAATGGCTGTGGTAGAAGCAGAGATGGCAGGGAACATTTGCCAATAGTTAATTGCAATATGCCTGTTATAAGGCAGGGTAACTTCAGTGGAAATTAGCAGCAACTATTCTTTCAAATGTTCTGGAAGACAAGTGTAGGTATCCATCAAAACTAAAAGCAAGAGTGCCATGTTACAAATTGTCTTAATTAGAAATGAAGACAGCAGAGCTGAACAGAATTCTTTTAAATATTCCAAGCTTGTCAGTTAGAGGTGGCATCAAGGTTATTTCTAAACATATTTGCATTTAAAATGGTTCATAGGGCTGGTGATATGGCTTAGTGGCTAAAATGCTTGCTTCACAAGCATGAGAACCTGAGTTCAGATCCCCAGCATTCACATAGTAAGCCAGGCTAGGTGGCACAGACCCATAATCTCAGAACTAGGAGAACAGAGATGGGAAGGTCCTGGGGCTTGCTGAACAGGCAGGGTCAGTGAGAGACACTGTCTCACGAAAGTGTCTTAAATAGGAGAAGGACTGAGGAGAAAAGCTGATGGTGAAATCTGGTCTCTGCATGCATGCATGTGGGCACAAATAACATACAACACACACATATTACACACATACATATAATACACACATGCCACACACATACATATATACATCACACACACATACCACAATGATGTAGGATTCCCCTCTGTATGCTGTGAATATGTCTTATTACCATTGGTTAATAAATAAAGCTGTTTTGGTCAATGGCTTAGCAGAGCAAAGCCAGGCGAAAAATCTGAACAGAAATGCAGAAAGAGAGTAGACGGAGTCAAGGAGGTGTCATGTAGCTGCCGAAGGAGACAGACACCAGAACCTTACCAGTAAGCCACAGCATCTTGCTGAAACACAGATTAATAGAAATGGATTAATTTAAGATGTAAGAGTTAGTTAATAAGAAGCCTGAGCTAATAGGCCAAGCAGTGTTGTAATTAATACAGTTTCTGTGTGACTATTCAGGTCTGAGTGGTCAGGAAACGAAAGAGCAATCTCTTTTTACACCAGACACACCACAGGCATACACATACATATAAAACATAACACACACACAGCCCACAAACACAGAACATATACACACACCAAATACACATATCATATACATACCCCCATCTACATAGTACACACATACATCCACACACCACACATACATAATACATACACACCACACATATACATACCACACACATATCATACACACTACAGACACATAGACACACTTTAGATTAATAAATATAAAATAAATGGTTCATGATTTTTAGTGGGATTTCTCTTTTTTGAAGTCAAGAAATTAATAGGTATGTGTTTTAATAAGACACCATAGCTTCCAGGCAACCTATTTTTAAAGTAAATGATATAACTGAGGGTTATAGGTAACACAGTATGGCATTCTTTGACATAAACATGTATTCTGTAAACTGACACCTGCAGGTGGGTAAGAATATGAATCAAGCAGAAAAGAAGCAGCGATGAATTTAAATGTCATTTGTTGGACTCTCAAGAGCCAAGGAATCATTAGGTAAAACCATTTAATACAGTCTCATTGCCTGTTTTCCTGGCTTCAGCCTATCAGAGACACTATCAGGAGCTGTAAATCGCTAATTTCCCTCCGTGCCAGCAACCTCAGGTTTGCAGTAATTTTTAGCAATGCAATTCAAGCTCGCTATCATTAGGTCTATGGATCTAAAATAAATGAAATGCATAGCAGAGACTAACGAAAGTCTGTTCTTGGATCTGATACAACTGGCATACAATGTCCAACAGTCCTTGACATTGTCTCTCACCCCCATATTTTTTCTGTATATTTGCGAAAGTCTTTGAGCTTGCTGTCATTCTGTGGTCTCAAAGCTGCCCCTGGGGTAAATTGGAGCAGCTTGCTTTAAAGACAAGGTGCCCAAGGAGTAGGGAACTGAAATGATTCACAGCAACCCAGCAAAGTGACCACAGAAGCAAGCTGCAACTGGTCCCTTGGTCCCAGGCTCATTAACCACAGAATCCCAGCTCTTCTCAGTCCCTTGGACCCTCCAGCACTGCCTCCCTTCTGCTCATTTTAACGAGGCCCCCTGAGACCTTCTTTTAGCTAAATTCCAGCCTGTTTCCTCCCACGCACCTACTCTTGTAGCCCCCTAAGGAAGATTTCCTTTAAGGCCTGTGAATTTACTGATGTTGTTTTGAGCTGGCCTGCTACTGTACTCGGGCCCTCCCAGCTCCTGCTGCTGCTGAGCCTCACCCACGGAGGTCTAACAGCCACATTCCAAGATGCAGACGCTTCTCTGTGCCTAGAACATTTCAGCCCGACCCTAGTGACCTGTGTCCGCTTTGACGTGCTAATAGCTATTACAGCTGCATCCAAGGATAAAACACAGGAAAAGTTAAATAAAACTGAAAGGGAAGTCTTTGTAAAGAACAGTGTCTACGGAGTTGTTGCTTGACTGTCCTACTCCTGGACCATAAAGCCAGCCTTTCTCGTGCTCACTGAGAACCGAGACTTTCTGAATTGTATACCCTAATCTTTCCCCCGTCTTCCCTCATTACCTCATTGGCCGTAATATGGTAGATGCAGGGAAGGGTTTCTTTTCTAAGGCCACCCCCATCTTTATCTTACTGTACAGTAGTACAGTTGCCAAGGTAGAAAGTTGCAGATCCTCTTGGCCACAATGAACTCCATCAGCATTCATTGTGAATACCTTTGAGATGCAAACCTGCATTTAAAGAAGAGAAATGCTTCCATCTTTAAATGATCTCCCAGCCTTCTGTCATCTCAGTGTGTGGTACATACTGGTGGGAACAGGCAAGATCCTTTCCAGTCCAAGGACTGTTCAGTGGATATCATTGCTTCCATGCTTTTGGGCTAGGGAGATGGCTCAGTCTAAAGGGCTTGCCTCACAAGTCTAAGGACCTGAGTTCAGATCCTCAGGGCCCATGCAAAAAGCTGGGTGTGGAAGTATACACCTGTAATCCCAGCGCTGGGGTGGCAGACACAGGGGGGGGTCCTTGGATCTTGCTGGCCAGGGACTCTAGCCAAATTGGTGAATTCCAGAATTAACGAGAGACTCTGTATAATAATATTAGATAGTAATAATAATAATAACAAAATGTGGAAAATGATTGAAGAAGACACTGATAATCTATCTCTGGTATCTACATGCATACACACATATACATACACATGTACACACAAACACACACACAAGATTAAAACAAGATTTCTTAATAGTGTCTCTCTTGGTTAGCATCAACCTCTGTCTTTGGTTTGCATAAGCACTAGATGCTCTTAATACATACTGTATATGTTTTGCTTTTATTAAAAAAATAATTTTAGGGTCAGGTGTGGTGGCTCATGCCTTTATTCCCAGTACTCGGGAGGCAGAGACAGTCGGATCTCTGTGAATTGGAGACCAGCCTGTTCTACAGAGTGAGGTCTAGGGCAGCCAGGGCTACATAGTGAGACCCTGTCTCCATAAAACAATGATTTATCAGTATAGATTAATCATATAACCATGTATTTTACTGCGATTTTCCCTTGTAGTTACAATGCACTTGTGTTATCTTCACGTCCCCATCACCCTTTTGTCCCCACCTTCCCCACTGCCGGTCCCCTTCTTTACACTTGATGATCTTCCCGAATGCACTCTTCTCTCTTTAAGGCAATGCCAAATGACGGTTGCCATCTAAAACCATGTATAAAACGCTCAAAACAGGCAGGAGTTGTGCTGAATTCAAACTGCAATGATCTCAAGCACTCAAAAATATCAAGGTGTTTTCAAGCCTAATTTCCCTTTCCTCTCTGGGAGCACTGAGACTTCCTTCTGCATTCTCAGTCTAATAGACTGTGAGTAGCCTGTGAGACAGTGGCATCCTGCTGGTGACTGGATGCATGACTCTCCCACCTCACTGAACAAGATACATGGATTCAGCACCGACTTTGGCCTAAACAGCGCTGAAAGGGGGTACTAAACCAGCAATATTTGCATTTTATTTAAATTAAATATTTTACAAGAGCTTGGAGAGATAGCACAGTGGTTAAGAATGCAGACCCTCTCTTGCAGAGGTTCCAAGTTTGATTCCCAGCACCCACGTTGGGTGACTCACAACCCCCTGTAACTCCAGCTCCGCCTGGATTCTACACCCTCTTCAGGTCTCTGTGTGCACCTGCCTTCCCGTGCACACACACATACACAGGCACACATATCACTAAAAACATTAAAAGGAGCCGGAGAGATGGCTCAGAGGGTAAGCGCACTAGCTGCTCTTTCAGAGGCCCTGAGTTCAAGTCTCAGCATCCACATGGTGGCTCACAACCAATCTAAGATGATTATGGTGACTTCTTCTAAGATGCAGGCAGAACACTGTATGCATAATAAATAAATCTAAAATAGAATAAAAACACTAAAAGTAAATCATTTTAAATCTATGATAGTTTTATGTTATGTTTTGATTAAAGTTTTAGATTTCAAAGTAGAACAAACTGCTGCTTTACAATTTCTTCAGATGTCTGTGTAAATATGAACATTTCCTTTATTCAAAATGCCACAGGGAGAGACCAAGTTAAAATATTCACATGCTGTCTGGAGGACACATACAAGTAATTTAGAGTAAAAAGGAGAGTCACAATAGCAAAGAGAGGTGTTGTCATGGCAACACCCTTTCATTAGTCAAAAGACAATCTTCCATTGTAAAAGACTTAAATAGCACTTATTAGGTAATGATCACAATAAAATTTCTGATTATAGTGTTGTGAAGGAAACTGGTTTTGTCTTTATAATGGAATCTGCTTTGAACTTACCAGCCTCATTTAGCAAATGCCGCACACTGGTGCAGGTGGACAGCAGCTAATAGAGTCTCCCAGCACAGGTGCAGGCAAGTTACTTGCAGCTATGAGCTGAAGAGGCTGGCTAGGAGACCAGCTCTTAGTTCTGTAAAACCAGTGTCTAGAACAGTCTTGATGTTTGCTCTTGCTGGACAATGCCCACCCTACTTCGGCCAGATTCATAAGATAAAAGTGCTAAAGCTGGGTGGTGGTGGTGCACGCCTTTAACCCCAGCACTTGGGAGGCAGAGGCAGGCGAATCTCTGTAAGTTCGAGGCTAGCCTGGCCTACAAGAGCAAGTTCCAGAACAACTAGGGCTGTTACACAGAGAAATCCTGTCTCATAAAACCACACACACGCAAAGATAAGAGTGCTAGCTTATGGTACCCTGCCAGAATTACATAATCATATTTTGATAAAAATTACAACATAACCCCAAGTTATATTCAGAAAACCATTAGTTGGCTAGCATCCATTCCACTGCCCCTGTATTGAATCTTTATTGTCTTTATGTCAGTTTGGTCCCACACAAGAAGAAATTTTGCCCCAAAATAGAAATATTTTATCAACATGCTGAAAATGTACTAAAACCAAGGAAGGATCAAGGGGGCTGATTTTTGGGGAAAATATTTTGGCAAGATTGCTATCAAATTTTTCCATTTCTTTTTACCAGTATATATTTAGTTTTCTGAACTTATTTATAGGATTTACTCTGACAGGAAAAAATATTTTAGAGGCAAATCCCTTACCTACCTCTTCACTACAAGGAACAGGTTTCACTGTTTTTCTAAGAATGAGTCATTTTGACATTAGGTACACTATTTTAATTTTTATTAAAGAGGAAATTGGAAAGGTGTAATTTCTTTAAAAAAGAAAAGCATGGTGATCATTCATTGAACAATCACTAATGATCAACAAAATGATAATCCCAAGCCCGAATAAAAACACCATTATCTCCGGTAAACGTCAACTCCGTTACTTCAAAAGGGCAAAAGTGTCACCGCACCAAGCTGTCGTTTTTTCACGTTGTACAATGGACTTGACCTGAGAGTCTCCAATAGGTCATCTT
The DNA here is from genome assembly GCA_004026605.1 of Ondatra zibethicus. NCBI lineage: Eukaryota > Metazoa > Chordata > Mammalia > Rodentia > Cricetidae > Ondatra > Ondatra zibethicus. Next base: position 80,848 of record PVIU01005347.1, on the reverse strand, counting down.
GTTTCTGGTAAGAGGTCTGCGTGGCATGGTAAATAACATCAGTGCGCCTGTGGTGCTCTGCCACACCACTCAGCAAGCATCAACACTTCGACGCATTCAGACAGCTCTTACCTTCTAATTTTCTGTTACCACCCAAATATTGCCTAATGGTATTTATAAAGGCTTCATTTAATTGTATCATAGCCTCTAATTTAATAATACTAAAATGGGAGTTTTAAATGTATGCTAAAGTTACTTACACCAGATTCCTGTGTCATGGACCAGCCTCGACAAAAATGCCTCTCACCAGGGTAGAGGTGTGGGGATTTAGAAATATAGTAAAGAATATGAGGATGCGAATGAAAATGATAAAATGAAGAAACATAGAATGGTATCAGGAGGGAGTTCCAGTGAGTACTGAAATTCGTCCTTGTTCAATTTCCAACTACTTAAAATACCCTTGACCCCAAAATGTAGGAGTAAGACAAAAGGCTCTATTAACATGATACAAGGAAATGAACCGACCAATTGAAGGTTGTGGGCTACATTTGGGGTTAAACATTCTGTTGCTAGAACAAACAAGTCATGCTCACATCCTAGACCAAAACACTCTGGAGGCAAACCACTCTCTGGGTGGAATCCAAAATTATTTCCATAAAGTAACTGGGCCCTTAGTTGGATCCTTAGACTTTTGTCTGAGGTAGGAACAATCTACTTCTTTATTTGTGGAGTACAAGCGCTGTCTATTAGCCACACCTGTTGACAATAGCCTTGAGAGAGCAGAACTCTCCGGTCAACGTCTAGGTGGGGCCTTTGTCTGAAGTAGAAGCACAATAACCTTGAAGGAACTAGAGGTAAGTTCCAACTCTCTGACCTTTGGTTAACATGGAAATAGGCTCATATTTTCGGGCCTCCCCATTCCTGTAAACAGTATTGCTGATCACCCTCCAGTACCTTGTTCATAAGAACAACTTCAGATGTACCCAATATATAGAAACAATGCCTACTAGCATACATGTGTGCTATGTATATATATTACTTGGGCATTATTTGGTTTCATGGACTTTAAATTATGGGGGAAGGAGAATGAAATTAAGAGTACATTTTATGATGAATGTCCTTCATGCCTCAGGTTTTACAGTTTATTCATGAATGCATTTGAGTGCACACAAATGATTGGCACAACTTTTAAATTACTGCACACAACAGGTAGCCTATGTTTAGATTGTAGGATAACATATTGAGCCACTCAAAGGTGCAGGTGATATTAAATAATTCTTCTTAGGCTGCTTCTCTGCATGATTGTTCAACTTTATGTGAAAGCCAAGTCTGGCGCAGAAGGTTTTATCTGAGCTGTGCAGAGCACAGGGAGATGGTTAATCTGAACGAAACCCCAGCCCCACTTCTCAGCCCGAATGAGCAGGCTGACCCTGCTGCCCACGTCTTGAGATCCACCTCTGAACTCTATGCATAAAATTTTCAGAAGGACCCAGAGATGACAGACCATATCTGTTTGCATCTTTCAGTTAAATGGGTTCTTCAGATAGTCTAAATAGAACTCTTCTGTCTGTTAGGAGGACAAAACCACAATTGGTTGTCCAATTTTTGTTTGAATGAATTGAAAAGAATTTGTGTTTGCAAGTGGCCACCATATGAACACGAACTGTTTAAATAACCTCAATTCCCTCTTGCCTATATCAGAAAGACTTCAAGTATGTCTTATTCATGTTACAACCTGACTGTTACCTCTGAGCTAAGAATTTTAAGGGCACCAACCCACATCATCTGAAATGTTTTGCCAAGGACATGACAGAACACCTTGAGAAAACAAACAAACCTTCCCATGATTCTAGACTTACACAACACTGGTGACCACATGGCTAAAATATGCCTGAGCCACCCAATGATAGAGGCTGCTCAATAAATACACAGAATTTTTCCCATGGTTGTCGGTAGGTGTCTGCTAAAGCACTTGAACCATTTCTAAACCCCCTGTGCCTCTGATTTCAGGAGGATTTCATGTCCTCTTGTGGCCACTCTGGGCACCGTATCCGTGTGGTTCATATACATAAATGCAGGCAATATACTCATACACATAAAAGTAAATGAATCTTAAGAAAAATACTCCTCAACTCTTTTGCCCTAAAGCATTGATATGCTTTTTTAATATGATAAGTTGCCCCGGAGTCTTGTCTTGAGAGAGTGAGGGCTGATGAACATTGCATCACTTTGCTGGTTTCCTTATTGTACAAATTGTACAATCTATCAGCTACTGCTTTCAAGGACAACAAAAGAAACACCCTATTGTGTACTTATGCCCAGTTTTCTCCTGACAGGCCCACGAGGGGCAATGTTTTCTGCATCTCAGGCATTGTGTCTCGTCCTGATGTCTATACTCTGGGTCCCTCCAGTATCCAGAGTCCCTAAATATCTTGTGCATTTCTTTCTCCTTCAACTGCAGTCTACTTCTTGGAAATGAATGAACTGTCCCTAAACCCTGAAACTAGAATCCAAACGTAATATTCAAATAGCCTGTAATTAGAGCACAAATAGCCTCTAGTAGACTATGCAAAGGAAGACATTAATGAACTATGAACCACTAAAGAAAATAAAGGGGGCGGCAGCTCACCTCTCTGCTGGTCCCCTTCAGCTGGGCAGTTGTATTCAATAGCTTGCTGGAAGTCAAGATGCTTCGTTCTCTGACTCAGCACAAGAGACCAGTCTCTGCCATCCAGTGATGGATTCAGCAGGTGGCTCTGAGAGATTTCAAATCAGTCTCATCCAGTCCAGGCCCATTCCCGGTCACATTCTTCCCAGTGGAGCCATCGATTCCCTGAGGGGTCGTGAGTGTCCATCTGTTTCAGAGCTACGATACCAGGGAGAAGTGAATGAACTTACCAGGGTGTGCCACCTGGGACAGACCTCAAACTTGCTTCAATACGGGCAAAAAATAAACTATTTTATTCATATAGCACACAAATACCACACACACTCACATGCGCATATACACTCACATACTACAAACTTTTTTCTTCTTTTTTGTTTGGGGTAGATACCCTCACACACTCCATCCCCATTGTTTACTAAGTGAGCCGACTCTTTTATGAAGTGCCTACTGTATTTTTAGAACTATGTTGGATACATGTTTTCATCCATCGAATTTTCAGAAGAAGACATGGCAAACCATTATCATTCCTACTTGCAGAGAGAAGGAAGCCAAACTTCAGAAAAACTGAATTGCCCAATCTTGTAATTTTGGGAGTAAAATTTTGCTGTATTCCCAGACAACCTACTGGAATAGAAATCAACAGAATGGTGATGTTTTTCATCATGCCAGTATAAGAGAGGAAAAGAAATATTGACTCTACGAACGAATTTTAGTGTTGCAAAATACGGGTAGGTTTGGCCCTCACCTGTCAGTAGGTAGCACCCACCCTGAACCACCACCCCTGCACTCCCCCCAGGCTCATTGAAAACAAGGCTTTATCTCTTACCCCCTGGGGCTTTCCTCTCTCCTCCTTCATTTTCCACTAAATATCAAATGAGCACAGAGTTCGCACAAGAGGGTACTTAGAAGAATGACCACGTTAATGAATGAGTGAGAACTGTTGAGGGACTCTTTGTGTGTGGGTATCCATATTTGTGAGAGTGTACACTTGTGCATGCAGGCTTGCATGACATTCACATGTGTGTCAAGGCCCAAGGTCAATGCTTTTCTATTTATTTGCCTTATATTTTCAGGTTACAGTCCAGTGTTGAGGGAATTCAGGGCAGGAATTCAATCAGGAAACTGAAGCAGAAACCATGAAGAAAGACGACTTGCTGGCTGTCTTTCAGGCTCACCTTTGTTAGCTTTCTTATACAGCCTAAGATGCCCTGATGCCTCCCACAGTGGGCAGTGCCTTTCTACACCTTTCTACATCTTATTGTTAAGATAATCAAGACAATCCCTTATTGACGTGCCCACAGCCCAACCAGATAAAGACAATTCTTTAAGTCAAACTGTTTTTCAGGGGATTCTAGGCTGTATCAAACTGACAGTTAAGCCAACTAGGACTCTGAGCTAAAGGTATCTTTTTTGATGATTACACCAGGAAAAAAATGGCACCTTAGGGTAGAAACTAAGGATTGAATAAAATTTGAGTTTAAAAGAATCCAAAATTGGGGCTGGGGAGATGGCTCAGTGGTTAAGAGTACTGGTTGCTCTTCCAGAGGACCCGGGTTCAATTCCCAGCACCACATGACAGCTCATAGCTGTCTGTAACTCCTGTTTCAGGGGGTCTGATTCCTGTATACATACATGCATGTGATGGTGAGATGGGCAGGGTAGTGGGGAAGGAGGAGGAGGAAAAGAATACTGTGGTGGAAGAGTTCAAAAAATGTCTGCGACACAAGAAGAGGCCTTCCTAGGAGTTGGTGTCCTGGTAAGATCGACAGCTGTTAGGCACATGACTATAAAAACTTTGAACTTCCTGTGTTCCAGGCACCCTAAGGGAACTTCCCAACAACTGTGTGGACCAGTGAGTAAATGCCATGAACCCCATTCCTTCACCAAAGAGCAGAGACCTTAGATAACCTGTCCCGGGTCACGCAGCCAGGCAGCGGCACTGGTAGGCAGGAGTAACATCTGGCTGGTCCTGGTGTCCCATGGCCTGATGGGGGCGTTAAGATGCCAGGATACTACAAGGGGGTTCTGGGATTAAACAAGCATGAGTTGCTACTTGCTTCTGACTAAATAAGGCTGAGATCAAAGAAGACTGGTTTGGACTGAGGCAAGAGGTCAGAGAGAATTCATACAAGAACAAAGTTTTGGCAGAGAATAAATATTTAGTGTTAAACAGCTGCCCTGGAATGAGGACTGGGAAGAGATGCAGCCCAGCTTTTTTTCGGTGGAGGAAGAAGAGGCCTTAAGCTCTCACAGATGTGCGTGTGCACGTAGCCGGTATTGCTGTACTGTGAGAGTCTCTTGAATACCAATAACAAGCTGGTATTTTAAATAGCACACCCAATCAACACACACACAAATGCAACACTATACACATATAGATATCACACTCAGATAGCACACACATACACAGCACATAACACTCAGACAGATATGCACATAGCACACATATACACAACAGACACTTATGTAGACATCACACACAGACACATACACCCATAGATGCCACACAACACACATATAGAACACATACACAGAGACCACACAAACACTTACACAGACATGCAGATAGCATGCGTGCGCAGACACACACACACACACACACACACACACACACACACACACACACCAATCTGAGAACCTTAGAAAACATTGATCTTTGCCTATTTTAACTCCAGATCTCTGTAGTTAATGTAGATGGCATAAGGACCATCTCAGGCTTGTTCCTGGCTTCCACTTGTCTGCCCTGGCCACAGTAGATGTATCTGTGGACAGATGCCTGGCCCCAGAAGTCAATCCTAGTCTGCCTAGATCTTCACAATGCGGCCCAGAATAAAGCCAGGATTAGCGCCACTCAGACCTCCTCTCTCGGGAATGTGAATGGAGAGGCAAACATTTCACTTGGTCATTTCTCCTGTGCGAGATGACGGCCTCACTTTAACCCAGGCTGCCTTGATCTCACTTTCATCTTATGCAGTCCTCCAGAATGCTGGGAGTATGAATGTCTTCCTCCAGGACTGCAGGAAAATGCACATTTGAAATGCTGCTCAGTGCAAGAAGGCATCGAGTAGCTTGCTCCCATTAGTAAGCTCATCAGTAGTAGAAGTGGGGAAGCTGCAGTGTGAGGGAGCTAGCTTGTTAGAGACTTGTTATCTGGGGAAAGCATTTTATTGTTTGTCAATAGCGAATCACGGTTTGTCTTAATTCTAGAAGCAAATGGCAATTTAGTGGGTGGCAGTCCTTGCTTTGGGGACTGGGTTTGATATATGCAAATGTTTGCTCACAGGAATGCACGTGGGAGTTTTATTTCTTCTTGAGCTCAGTATTACCCAGGGTGGATCTCATTTGCATTCAGCAGCAGCAACAGCATGAAGGGGTTTCCCCCTTTCTTTCCCCTCTGCCAACTACTGCAACTAATTGAGAATTTTGTGACATTTCCAGCAGGCAGATATTGCACAGAGCAGATATCTGAGTGATAAGAGGCACCAGTTGTTGCCAGAGAGATGATAATGACATTTTAAATGGACAGAACACTTATAAAAGGAAATGTAAAACTGGTCGACTCACTGAAGTGGAAGTGGAAGAACACAGGCTCCTGAGACCACACTGTACACACAAAGATGGCAAGTGCATGCTCTTGATTAACAGCTCAGTGCTGTTCTTTTTAATAATTGTAACTGAATGTAACTAGGTTTTGCCCAACTTTTTTTCCCCCTTTGGCTGAGGAAGTATCTCGATGTTATTCACACAAAATAAAATTAAAAAAAGAAAAACTTGCATTTTTTTTTCTGTATGTCTTTCCATGGTCTCCTTGTAATGAAAAACATTTTTGTTCCTGGGTGAGGCAGTTATACGAAGGAGGGCATTTTAAGTACTTAAGGACTGAGTAGAGAGGAAACCAAGGATTCTGGGAAATTTGGTAAACGCCCCACATCTTGGCTGCAGGCTGCTCAGCTCCTGTCTTGGTACCAGAAGATATCAGCAACAGGAAAGTCAGAAAAATTATCTAAGTATGTCAGCAATGGGCAAAATTAATTGATGTAGGGTAATCTTTGTTGTCACACAAAGGACTTTTGATTTTACAGTAAGGATGATATGTGGTATCTTAGCCATCATTTCCCAGCTTTGGAATCCCACATGAGTTCAGGGATTTTGTTTGTTTTGTTGTTTTGCCGTAACTACCTTTTGATTAATTGTGACTGTCAGTATGAGACTTTGAAAAAATAATATTTCATGATAAATTAAACATCGAATGCTAAGAAAACTAATTATAAGAAAATACATGAAGACTGGCATTTTGCACTGAATAATTACTTCTTATATTTATATTTTTTCTGTGTTTTTAAAATTGAAAATGGATTCTTTGCACTTAATAATTATGCAGAGAAGTATGGGCCTTAACAAAAACGGAAAATAAAAAGTTTTAGAGTAAAATGTTAAGTTTATTGAGCTTATCACAACAATGGGAACCGTACTAGCGCATTCTCTCTCCTTCAAGGATCTCCAAACACTTTAAAATACAGATGCATTTGTCTTAGTTAAGCTTTATGTTAATCTTTTAAAAACTGAGTTTGGTATTGAGAATATCAAGAGAACAAAGGAAAATCTATGTCTTGTGAAAATGTAGTGAGCCCAGGCCATCCAACTGCTGCCATGGCTTTGACTTTAAAACACTTCATTAGAAGTAAGAAAAATAAAAGTGAAATTTCCCAGTTGAGAAAAAAGGCAGTATTAATCATCATGACACAGATTTTTTTTTAGGACAGTATTTTTTATTCTTTTATTGCATTTTATCTGGGGAATTTTAGGTGTCTTTTTCCCCCTGGTTCACAGCCATGTGAATACTAGACACAGAGACTCATATAGAACAGTTTGCATTCTGGCCTATTTAGTGAGTTCCAGGCCAATCAGGGATAGACAGTAAGACCCTGTTTCAAAACTAAAACAAAAACACATATAAAGCAAAACACGAGGGAGGATCATTATCATAGACACTGTGAATCTACTCCATCCCTTGTCTAGCATAATTTTATCCCCTTTCCTTAAGAGAATCTGTCTTGAACACTGCATTATATTACCTGATCAATCAAACTGCAGGCTATAATAAGACTCCTTGGACAAACAAAAACCATTTACATTTGCTAGTTCTAAGCCCAACATCATTTCTGACATGAAATATGTAGGTCAGGCTGAACACAGATGCAAACTCCCTCCTTCATTCTCATCTCGAGGAAGTCTCGAACTCTCTTCTCCATGAATCCTGGCCAGCCCAAGATTCTTGTGGCTTAGGAGAGCATGTCAGATGTGGTGCCGTGACGCCAGTTTTGAGCCTCACTTTGGCCCTTTACAAGATAAAAGTGAGAGACTAGAATGTCTACCATTTTATTTAATTTCAGGTTCATATGCTTGTAAAGAGCAGCATACAACAAAAAAAATCCATGTATGATAAAATCACATTTAAACATATACTGAGATAAACTACACTCTATATTTCTATACAATGATCAGCATTACAGGCTCTTGGCTTTACAGTGTTTTTGTTTGTAATCTGTGTTTTTGTACATATTAAAGCTCATACTAGTTTAATGGCTTTATGGGTTTAGAAAACATGAGTTTCCAAATTATTCTTATTTTCAAAGTTGATATACTAGGCCATAAAACATTCATATATATATTTCAAACATACAGTTAGTTACATCCGGTGCTAATTCCAACAAGCCACTAACCAAGCAGATCTTGGGCAAGATCCTTGACTGTAGTTCCTTCATACTGGGGAACGAAGAAACAACTTTCAAGATACAGAATGGATTCCGTGGTACAATGTGTTGTGCAAATATCTGGTGTGGAGGCCAGAAGATGGTATCAGATCCCTTGGGCCTGGAATTCCATATGCTTATAAGTTTCTGTTTGGGTGCGAGGAAGGAACCCAGGTCCTCTGCAAGAGCAGCCAGTGCTCTTAACCACTGAGCCATCTCTCTAAGCTCGGTATGTATTTTTTAATGATACTATTTATTGTACTACTTTATTAAATGATAATAGTATATAATACAAAACACTTAGCTAGCAACACTTAGCTGTGAATTAACAAAAGTAACATAGAACAGAAGGCTGGGGCGGGTGGATCTCTGAGTTTGAGGCCAGAACTCTACACAGTCAGTTCCAGGACAGCCATGACTATGTAGAGAGAGACCCTATCTTAAAACAACAACAACAACAACAACAAAAAAATGTCAGGTCACAGCTATAAATGTCACCAAAGGAAATTAACTAATTAAGCCGCCAGACAGATTCCCAATGCTGGTGGACTAGAGTCTTAACATGGTTAAAGAAAGATACATTTCTCAAACTAACATGCAAATTTGTTGCAATCCCTCAAAACCTGGTCATTTATTCTGCAGAAATTTAGAGACGTGTCCAAAAATTGACAAGGAAGTGAAGTGAGTCAGAGTCGGAGTAGAATCTCAAAGAAGAACAGAGTAAAGTGCTTGGACTTCCAGACTTTAAAGTTTATTACTGACTTGCCACTGGGGACCGACATAAGGACACAGGCACAGCCCGCCTCTGGGGGACTGATATAAGCACAGGCACAGAAGCTAATGGAGCATAACTGACACCCCAGAAGCAAACCCACTACTTAGATATATCTGTGCTCAGTTAATTTTTAGGGAGTTCCAAGGCCATTGGATGGGGAAACAGGTTTTCACTAAAGGTAGTGAGTGGGTCATGTGCTGAAGGATGAAGTTAGAGAAAGAGGACAGATACGGGAACGCAGACGCTGACACAGCACTGCTTTGTAAGGTCAAACGAATAAACCCTTTGTAGGTTTACCTGGAGCAGGATGTCTTAGATATGATATGAAGATATGTATCAAAAACAAAATATAGGTATGTTGATTTCATCCATTGAAAGAAATCCTGTGCTACAGAGAACATTATCAAAGGACCATGCCAACGGTGCCAACAGTTTGACCAAGGGTATGGTCAAACAGTGCAGAGCACATCCATGAATCCTCGGTAGTTAACAAAGTGAAAAGACAAACTGTGATGTTGGGAACATGTTTGCCAGTCACATATTTGATCAAGGACTAGACTTTGAAACATACAGAGACTCTTCCTGAGGTTCAACAATAAATAGACAAATAATCCAATTCAAAGAGAGGCAATGTGTTCGTAATGCCCTTCTCTAACAAAGATATACAAAATGGCCAGACACAGGTGAAAGGCTGTCCAATGGCATTAGTCAGCAGGGAGAGACACAGCAAACCACACTGATACCCACTTCAAAGCCACTGGAGGGGGCTTCATTAGGGGCCCGGCCAAGTGTTGAGGAGGGTATGGAGAAATTGGATTGAAATACTTATGTATTGCTGGTGGGAACTCGTGTAGCTGTGGGACAGCTATGCTGGGAAAAGAGCTCAACTTTTTCAGAACATTAGACATGAGGCTGCCATATGACTCAGCCATTGTTTCTAAGATACATTCAAGAGAAAGCAAAAGACATTATTTTGCAAAAGGATATGTGATGGCTGATCTTGGTTGTCAACTTGACACATCTGGGAGGAGAGAACTTCAACTGAGGAGCTGCCTCCCTCAGATTAGCTTGTGGGCACATCTGTGGGGGCATTTTCCTTATTGTTAATCGATGTAGAAAGGACCAGCCCACTGTGGGCAGTGCCATTCTTAAGCAGGGTGGACCTGGGTTATTATAAGAAAGGTGGGTGAGCCAGTAAACGGCATTGCTCGGTGGCCTCTGCTTCAGGCTCCTGCCTTGAGTTTGTGCTTTGGCTTCTTTTGATGATGGGCTGTAACCTGTAAGCCAAATAAGTAAGCCCTTTTCTCCGAGTTATTTTTGGTCTTGGTGTTTATCGCAGCAACAGAAAAATAGCCAACACAGTCTCTCTCTCTCTCTCTCTCTCTCTCTCTCTCTCTCTCTCTCTCTCTATCTATCTATCTATCTATCTCTGTGTGTGTGTGTCTCTCTCTCTCTGTCTCTCTCTCTCTCTCTGTGTCTCTTTCTCTCTTCCTCTGTGTGTGTGTTCACACATTTTATGTGTGCCTGTGTAAATCTTTTTAGAAAATGGTGATTATTCTTGAGAAGGAATCAAGTTGTGATTACATGCTATGTGATGAGACCTAAATACAATTATGCGGGATGAAAGCAGCCAGGCCCGAAGGCTGCGTGTTTTGTCATTTGTTTGTTTGAATTTGTTGAGTAGAAACAGCCACAGAGACAGTAGATAGGTTAGCTATTGCCAGGGTGGAGAGAATGGGGAACGGCTGCAAGTGGTTGGGGCATTTCTTTCTAAGACAGCAAGAGGTGGCTGGTGATGATTAACAGTGAGGACTGGACTATAGACCCGCTACGCTGTGCGTATCAAAAAGTTGAATTTCAGCCAGGCTGTGGTGGATCACATCTTTAGTTCCAGCATTTGGGAGGCAGAGCTAGGCAGATCTCCATGAGTTCGAGGTCAGCCTAGTCTACAAGAACTAGTTCCAGGACAGGCCCCAAAGCTACAGATAAACCCTGTCACAAAAAACCAAACCAAACCAAACCAAACCAAACCAAACCAAACCAAAACAAAACAAAAAAACAAAAAGAGTTGAACTTCATGTAATGTGAATAAAGTCTCAAAAATCCAATATAGTAAGATCATTAACAATCAATATTTACATATTGAAAATTTCAAACAAGTAAATTTTTGTGCCTAATTCATGCACGGTTTCAGAGCCCTGGGCTATTTTGTGTGAGTAAGAAGTCAGACATTTTGGAAATACGGTCAGCCTGATTGTTGCCTTCTGGTAAGTCTTCGGTAGATGACTGAAGGGATGGGGGCTTTGATTCAAAGAACAGTACTCACACTTGGCTGTTGCTCTTGGTCTGCCCTCCCCAGAGTCTGGTCCTGGGGTCCCTGATAAGCCATACTCCCTTACTGACTCCCCCTTGGTCTAGTCCTCACCCCAGAGCAATGCTGAGAGCCAGGTACATACATGACCGTGTGATACTTTTATCATTCTGAATGCTTTAGACATTCAACATAAAGGAATCCTTTTTTTTTGTTTCATTTACCTGGCTTTAATGAGACAAACCAACCTAATCCCTGATGTCTCTCTAAATTCAGAATGTAATTATTAGTGAGAGGTTAGCACAAATTTACGTGCTATTCCCTAGTAGATGGATATAAACAACATTAATTAGCTAAAAGGGGGATTTTAAAAAATCCCATTAACCAAACTCAATATCATGCAACTGAAATCCAAGTTGAAAGAATGGATGATTTGTCCTGGTGATGGTTCAGCAGGTAAAGGCACCTGGCTCCAAGCCTGGCTGGCCTGAATTTGATCCTCAGTGCTCACATGGAAAGAGAGGAACAGATCCCTCAAGTCACCCTGTGACCCTCACAGGCTTGCTGTGGTATGATCTCCCATGTGCACTTATACACAGAAAAATACATGTATAAATTTAAAAAGGATAAATAATTTGTCCATGTGAACAATATACTTAATGGTAAGAATTGCTAGTAGTGTTTTTGGCGGCAAGTTCTAAGACATCCTCTATGGGGCAAATGTATGCCGGTCAGAATTTAATGACGCACAAACCCATAGGAAATTATGACTTTATATGTCACTGTCACACTCTCAAATTAAGACATTCTCAGTCTCTTCCCTGGGCAGCCATTCTGGCCCTGGCTTTTGTAGATACAAGTGATCATTCCCTTTTTTGAGCTCCTCTCGGCTATTGTTTTCTGTGTGCTTTTGTTTCCTAGTGTCAAATAAATTCCCTTTGCATTGGCTGAGCACATTCTGGAGTCTGCAATTAAGCTGAAAATTTTAATTTTAAAACATTAAAGTGAAGATTATTAGATTTCTTTTGCTTTTTTTGTTTTGTTTTTTTTGAGACAGGCTTTCTCTGTAGCTTTGGAGCCTGTCCTGGAACTCAGTCTGTAGACCAGGCTGGCCTTGAACTCACAGAGATCCACTGGCCTCTACTTCCCAAGTGCTGGGATTAAAGGGATAAAATCTGATGGTTCATTACCAATGGTGCCTCAAGGCAGCTTAGGTCCAGCTACAGATGAACAGAACACACGAGGCCACGCTTGTGCCTGCTAGTCTAGCTCTCGCCCCCGGCTCTTCTCGAGTGTTTCCTCTCCCTGAACCAGAAGGCGAGAGCAGAAAATTACTAACAGCCAAGCTGACTGCAAGGTCACGTGTGTGATAAATTTCAAAATAAACAGGATGTGAAAGACAGAGATGAACTCACACATGGTTTTCATTGAAGAAAGGACAAGCGTAAGGAGCAGGGGAAAGATGAGATCTAGGTGACACATGATACTGTCTGCCTGGCTAATAAAAAGAGGGACAAAGGACACACAATAGGGCTTATATACTGCTCTGTGCGTCTGGTCAGTCTACTTGCAGTGCTAGGCTGATACACATGCAATGCCTTCATTTTACTACCTTGAATCGCTAATGCTCTTATTGTGAAATGATGATCATGGTTTCTTACAATTAATAAATTAAAACAATTATAAATTATTATTGTGTGTGACAGAGGGGAAGAGAGAGGAGGAGAGGGAGAGAGGGTGGGAGAGAGAGAATGTTGTATTTGTACAAAGAGGTAGCGGTTAGTTTCTGTTTGCTCTGGTTTCTCCTCAGATAGAGCAGAGGTTTTATGATCCATGCCATCCCAATTCCTTTTCGCCTGACACTCAGAGGAGAAACGTCTAGATGTTGAGGCCAGTAGCAATCTCTCAGTGTCACATTGCCATTCTGGTGTCTTTCCTGTCAATGAAACTGCCCCAGAGCTGCTTCTCATTCAACCTGCTTCCTTCTTGTGGTCTCCTATCACATCGGAAACCACACTGATATATTTAGTAGTGGTCAATGTGGTCTGAGTCACTGAGCAGATCAATAGCAAAGTGGATAGTAAATTGAATCTCTAAAAACGTGTGGAACTCGCTGTGGATTTGGTGAATTCACAAGTTGCTGAATGTGCTGAATTTGGCAGTGTTCTTCAGTGCCTTGAAGTTCTGTCACTGACCTAAGACTCTGCCCACCCCATGTCCTTGCCTCAGCTGGGGACATGTCAGTTGTCTACTTTAAACTTCAGCTAGGTGATGGCCGATGGTGGCTGTCAACTTGACACATCTGGGAGGAGGGAAACTCGAGTGAGGAAACTGCCTCCATTAGATTAGCCAGTGGTCATATCTGAGGGGGAGTTTTCTTGATTTCTAATTGATGTAGAAGGGCCCAGCCCACTGTGGGCAGCACCATTCCTAGGCCGGTGGTAAGCCTGGTTCTGTAAAAAAGCCAGCAGAGAGAGCCTGGGGAAGCAGGTCAGTAAGCAGCATTCCTCCATGGTTTCTGCTTCCAGATCCTGCATGAGTTCATGTCTTGACTTCCCTTGATGATGGACTAACTGTAACATGTAAGCCAAATAAGTTATTTTTGATCAGTGTTTAAGGACAGAAACAGAGATGCAAACTAGGTTACTTCCAAACTTTTAAAGTAAGTTATTGACTCTTTCTCACCCAACTCATCCTGACCAAAAGGTACAGAGGAGCAGAGTATAATAAACCTTTTAGAGATCACATTGTCAGTGTCATAATGATAAGAGTGAAGGCAGAAGTTAGCTCTTGGGGCCAATAGTGCAAGGTCTATCAAGCAAACATCCAGCAATAAAACCCAGATTATTAAGGGGTAAATCCTACTTCTCACGTAAGGTAGATTCGTGGTCACGTAGCTGGTCCTGTCTCATGTAGCTGGGTGGGACTGGATCAAAGAAATGCTAACACCCTCGTCATTTTATTCAACTGATGCAATAACTTTTAAAAAAATTGCTTTTGTTCTTTTAAATGGTGTGCATGCGTGTCTATGTAGATATGTGTGTGTGAGTGCAGGAGCCTGTGGAGGTCAGAGGAATTGGATCCTCTCAAAATGGAGTCACGAGAGGTTGTGAGCTGTCTGATGTGTGTGCTGGGATTTGAACTTGACTCCTTCAGAAGAGCACTGCATGCTCTTAATCACTGGGCTATCACTCCAGCCCCTGATTTACATAAGACTTTAGGGGATCAGCTCTGCGACAGTCTTTATAGGCTGAAGAAGTATGTAATCAAAATGTGAAAAAGTGCTGGCCCAGAGCTAGGGAGAGAGCTTGGTTGGAGAAGTGCTTGCTGTGGAAGCATGGTGACCTGAGTTAATCCCTAGACCCTGTGTACAGAGCGAGGAGTGATTGCGTGTATTTGTAAGGCTACCCCTGGGGAGACAGACAGGCTGGCTCCTGAGATTCATCACCAATCGGCCTAGCCTACTTGGCAAGCCTCTAGTAGAAATCCTGGGTTGGAAAAAAAAAACAAAACAAAAAACAGATGTCTCTCACAAAGACTGACATGTGAGGTTGACTTCTGACTTCCATTTGTGAATGTACACCTGAACTTAGACATACATGGACACACACACACACATACACACACACACACACACACACACACACACACAAACACACAGAGGAATTTTTGACTTAATGCTACAGAATATGCAGGAAGCTATCAAATCGAGGGGAAAATCCTGTGCTAATAATCTTGTTACTGTGGAGACAGAACATTAATTCTGCACTTCCTTGGTGCAGAATTTCTATCTGGCCGCTTAAGCTTCTCCCCTTTGACCAGCAGTTAAATGGATGCAATGTTTTTCTCCCACCAGCTCCATCTGATGCCAGTTTCTTTGGCGAATTGCAATGGAAAGGCAATGCCTAATAGGATTATTTCAGACAGTGGAGCAATTACTACCTGGGACATATTTTCTCTTGCAGGATGAAATGCTTCTTTGTTTGGGTTTTTCTAGTTTTCTCCCTATCATGAGGCTAATGGACTAATGTTGTCTAACTAACTGGAAGCTCTATGGCTGTCAGAGGCCTTCGCTGAGAAAGGACTTGGTCTGAAGTGGAAAAAGGGGAGCGATCAAACCTAAAAGAAAATGAATTCCAAGCTCTAACTCTCTTCAGGGCTCTCCTGGGTGTCATGGTTTTGCTTAATGAGATTCCCAAGAAGGAAGGCCATAAATCAGTGTCACTTGGCACCTTCAGCCCAAGTTACTGGGCTAAAGTGTCAGTGGACTGTGCGATTGACCATGGGGACCTGGGAACCAACCAAGGCAACATGACCTCTGACCTGCCACTGAAGGAAGAGGGATCGCAGCTGAAATGGGCCCAGGCTATGTTGTAAGATAGGAACATTCATGACCTAGAACTTCAGGTGAAATCCCTGGGGACTACATTTCTTGGCTTCCTAACCTCTAAATAGAGGGAGATTTACAGGTTGCCTCTATGGATCCCAATAGGGTGGCTAGTGGGTCTCTGAATTCACCTTGGACTGCTGTTTCAATGTTACTAATAAGTTGAACAGAATGTACTATATAGAATCTTAGTATTTAGAGGTGGGAAGTGACCTCATTCATAATTTTAGCTTAGGGGTCACTACTCTGAAGTAAGGAGACTCTTGGTAATATTACAAAGTTTGGCAGTCCAGAACAGTCTGTTGCTAGACACTTCCGTTTGAACAGCATGCCGTCCTGCACCTCTCTTTACCTCACTGTTCTCGTATATGAAATACAAAGTTACAGTATCTAGAGTCTATAGAATTGCAAGGATTAGATCAGTTAATTAGTCAAAGTGCTTAGAGTCTTGGCCCAAAGAACTGTACACTGTTTGCTTTTATTGTCATCAAATTTCACAGTGTGCTACACGCTGTTAATTACATGGCTTTTAAATGTGCTGTTGACCACAGTAAAGCCAGAGACGTTTGAAAAGTGGTCCATCAATCATCTGTATGAGAAACATCTGCTTGCTATTCCTAGCATTTAGAGAACATTTTTAGGTCATTTAAACTAGTAAGAGTAGATGACCCCCTCTGCATCAGTCTCAAGTTGACAGCAAGAACTCATCCGTCCACTTAGTGTCTTCAGAATGCTGACCACGCGTCAGGTGCTACCCTGGCTTCTGGAGGTGAGGCAGCGAGCAAGAAGAGTGAATAATCTCTGCTCTGTCCCTAACACCTCAGTGAGTTCATTAGATGGTTCTCTAAAAGCTCAGGACAATGAGGCTTGGGAAGCTCTCAGCTAATCATCCATAAACCACGAGCTAGTCTCAGGTCCCCTGTCACACCAGACAGCTTTAAATTTTCTTCTTCACCATGCAGTTCTAAATACATACAGGACTGTGTTTGCCTGCCAAACTAGCTAACACTGGAGGAGTGTGGTCACAGCAAGTCCCCAGCTGTGTCCTTCTCACTAAATCACGTGTGTCCCAGGGCCCTGGGGCCACCTCACTTCCTGCTTTCCCTTTCTGGTTCCGTTCACCATACCTTAGCCCCCTGCCATGTTCATTTAGTAAGCGATGGGGATAAATGTGGATATCAGCGGTGACAAAGAAAGACTGGACAATGGGAGCACAGAGAGAGATCACTTTATCTTGAGAACTCAGACTTCAAGCTTCGCACGGCACATGATCTGTACCTCAAGGGAAAGAATACCTGTGCAGTTTCGAGCCTTTGTCAGGGTCCCCAGGTTGTACCCAAGACACTGAGGAAAATATTTACTTTATTAGGATTTTGACACTGTGATTCCCAAGCTGTGGGTCTCGATCCCTGGTGGAGGGGGGTTCAAATGACATTTTCACAGGAGTCACCTAAGACCATCGGAAAACAGAGATATTTGCATTATAATTCATAACAGTAGTGAAATTACAGTTATGAAGTAGCAATGAAAGTAAGTTTATGATTGCTATACATTTTACTTTAAGTGTGTTTCATTTTGTTATTTATGAGGACATGTACAAGAAAACTGTGGAAGTAGGCACCTAGTGCAGGTAGTTTTTGATATATTGCCTTATCATCCAATTATTGTGTTACTCCATTCCTAAGACACCATCCTCCATGAGAAACATTTTTATACTGCACTAAGCAGGAAAAATAGCATTATTAATAAAACATTATTGGCTCATTGTAAGAGACACCTCGATTTCAGACGTGAAAGCGAGAAAAGAGCCCGAAAACTCTGAATTAGTACCAGGTGATCTTTTCAGGTGATCCAGTACCAAATTATCCCATCTAAAGGATACTGAGTTATCATTGTCCTGAAATACTTTGGACTGAATTGCTTTAACTAAAAAAAACAAATGATGCCTTAGGAAAAATGGAAGTGCTAAAACCAAGTCACCAAGTCCTGTGGTTTTTTTTTTTATTTTTTATTCAGGACACAAACTGAATTATTTATAGATGAAAGGAGGCTGTGTTGGATTCACTTCACAGGAGATCTGGTGGTGGGTGTTGAGGGAGAGTGTGGGTGGGGCTGGCATGAGTTGGAAAGTGTTCAGGCTGGATCGCATTTAGATGTGTGCTTATACCGCTCTCTGAGAAGTTCAAGGCTGGGAGGATGTCCACTTACTATTGACAGAGCTTCAGAAAATAACACTGGGCTCTCATGTACTCCAAGGTGTCTCCATGCCTACAGTACAAGGTTCCAGAGCAGTGGTCCTCAGCTTTCCTCATGCTGTGAACCTTTAATCCAGTTCTTCATGTTGTGCTGACCCCCAACCATAAAATTATTTTCCTTGCTACTTCATAACTGTAACTTCATTGCTGTTATGAATTGTAATGTAATAACTATGTTTTCCGATGGCCTTAGACTACCCCGTGAAAGGATCATTTGATATCGCCCCAGGCATTGAGACCCATCGGTTGAGAGCCAACATCCCAGAGGCCACTAACCACTGTGTTTCCTGGGACTGTGGGTGAGCAAATGATGCTCATTGCTTGTGCTTAGTCCTTCTTCTGAAGGGTAGTTTCTTGTAATTGCATCTAGCCCTAAAGGTCACGTTCTCCTTCAAATCAATGTTCACTTAGCTTAGTGAGCAAAGTGTTGGAAGAGAAGGTAATTAAAACCCTGTCACACTAGCAACTGACATTTCTGTTCCAGGGTCCAGGATTGTGTCAAGTACAGTATCTGACGCTGTTTAATCCTCATAAGAACCTTGACATCTCTCTTTGTCCCCAGGTGGAGACAGCTCGAGGAAAGTTAAAAGCACTTTGGGCAAGTGAGCGGCAGGGTCTGTGCTTGTAAGTCACCTTTTGGCATCGCCTTTCTTCAGTGACTCCCTGTGAGCAGCCATGGAAATCTCACCTCCCCGAGAGTGTGATACAGCGCCAGCTCTAGCCAGTGGCCAACAGATGAAGGTAGGTGAAAAGGCACACAGACACAGGAAGTGAGCAAACCCTTGTAGAAACCAGAAAGGAACACAGTCACCTCCGAGCAGAGAGTGTGCAGTGTCGGCAGTCACAGAGAGTGCCTTTCCTTTCCTCCAGGGTCTTTAATGCCCATGAGATTAGGCTCACAATTTCTTCAGCCTGAGCTGCTGCCTCCTGGGCTCATGCCGTGAAGCAGGACATCTCTGGGAGCTCAGATCGGCCTCTGACACGCACAGCCTATGGCTTTTACACCATCTGGAACCTTGCCCATGCTCTTTGCCATAGTATGAAGGGTATTTTTCACATGGTCCATTCCCTGAATAGTCCTGACTTGTTACAGAATCTAATCGCTGTTCTTTGCATGTGTAGAGATTCAAAGATTACTCTTGCCCTGGCAGGCCGGCTTCTACTGTGTTCATGTTTACCCACAGAGGCCTCGGCAATACTTAGTCAAAAGAACTTCTAGAATAAGAAATCATCTGGATTGGCTCACATTTGAGTTTCAGGGTTCTCAAGGAAACTGAAGTTTGCCATGTGTACCTTCAAGCAATTAAAGTCACATTGGGTATGGGGCTATGGCACAGGCCATCATTGGTATGGGTTGCGGCATGTAGCATGTCCCACCCAACACTCTTTCCTTACATTTCTGATAATGTCACCAAAAACTTATGCTGAACTTTCTTGAGGTATTCTGTAATCTGCTTTTTTACTTATGGAATGCAGAAAATGATCTTATATTTCTCACTGCTACAGCTTGTTGTTACAGTTTGTTAAGATCGGGCTGGATTTTCATCTTGGTCACAGATAAATATATTTTTAAATATTTTATCTCTAAGTATTTATTAAACATATTTATCTAAGACAGTGGTAGATATGCTGTTGACAGAGGCAGCTCATTTGTTCCCAGCTGCTTAGTCCCAAAATAATCACTTAGGAACTATATTATTTGCAATACTGTCTGGCCAATAGTGCAAGCGTAATACTAGCCAGCTCTTACCTAAACTAACCCATCTCCATTAATCTGTACATCACCACAAAGTCATGGCCTACCAACAAGGTTTTGGTTGGCTCTATTGGAGGTGTCTATTTCCTATGGCGGTTACATGGCTTCTCCCTGACTCCACCTACTTTTTCCCAGCATTCAGTTTAGTTTTCCCACCTAGCTTTATTCTGTTAAGCCATTGGCCAAAAGCAGCTTCTTTATTAACCAATGGCAATAAAACATATTCACAGCATGCAGAGGGGAATCCCACATCAATTTGCATCTTAATAAAGGATTAAAAATAGAATTTTGTTGTAAGTCACCTCACCTCTCCCAGGTTTCTATTTGCACCCTTTGAATGTGATAATTTGCTCAACTCCCATGTCCTGAGCTGCTCTCCAATAACCTCTGGATGGAGCTGGCATTCCACTCAAGTTCAAGTGCAGTGTCTATTATATTTCCTTAAACTACTGTTTTCCACTAATTTGGCAAGACTTAACTAGAAAAAAAAAGCAATGATCAAGAATATTATCTAGGACTGGAGAGCTAGCTCAGAGGCTAAGAACACAGGCTGCTCTTCAGAGGTCCTGAGTTCAGTTCCCAGCACCCATATGGTGACTCACACCATCTATAACGATTTCTGGTGCCCTCTTCTGGAGTGCAGGCAAGCACGCAGGCAGAACAGTATACACATAATATATAATTAAATCTTTAATAAAAGAATATCACCTGGTTAAAAAAGGATGATGCCATTTAGTGTCTTTTAAACTTTGTCTTTTTTTGTATAATGCTAGGGAGAATTATGAACAAATTGGCATTATATGTTTTTGTTCATGTATGCTTTTGTTTTTTCTTTTTTTTTTAAAGTAAGATTTATTTACTTTGTTTTATATGCATGAGTGTTTTGCCTGCATGCATGTCTGTGTACCATGTACATGCCCGGTGCCAGTAAAGGCCAGAACAGGGCATCAGATCCCCTGAAACTGGAGTTATAGTCAGTTATGAGCCACCATGTGGATGCTGGGAACTGGAGCCAGGTCCTCTGGAAGAGCAGTCAGAGCTCTTAACTACTAAACCATTTCTCCAGTCCCTGCTTTTATTATCTCTAATTCATTTCTAGCCTGATATTCTTTATCAGGTATTGCTTCTACTGTGAGATAAGTAAAGCAATCTAGATGTTCAATTAATTAATTTAGAAGAATGCAAGTGTCTAACCATCAAGAGATCATAGGTAAGAGCTCAGACGAAGTCCTCAGAAAAGCATTTGGGAAACCCTGTACATTCAAGCTCTTCACTTGAGTGGGACGGATGCAATCTTTCTAGTTTGTGTATTATTAGTTATTATTTCCTCAGAATGATCATAAATTGCTTAAGCTGATTGACATGTAAGCCATGGCAAATAGTTGAACTCATTTCCAGTAATTAGTCTCTAAGGAAGCTCTGAAGCATCCCAACTTTTCACAATACTGGGAGAGTAACTGAAGACAAATTGAGAGCCACATTCTGGAGTAAACAATGTAAAAGTTCTCAGAATTATCAAGTAATGTTTAAAGAGGTATTGCACAGCTAGCCTGTGCTTTATCACACATACTTTGACTTGGTAGAAGATACTTACCTTCAACTAAAGTATTTTTAGTTGTTTGTTTAGTTAGTTTGTTTGTTTTTTGCTTGCTTGTTTGCTTTTGTTTTTTTGTTTCACTGTGTAACCCTGGCTGTCCTGGAACTCACTCTGTAGACCAGGCTAGCCTTGAACTCACAGAGATCCTCCTGCTTCTGCCTCCCGAGTGCCTGGATTAAAGGTGTGCGCCACCACTGCCAGCTCAACAATGTTTTATGTTGAGAATTGGCTTTTGGGCTAAATAATGAGCTCTCTATCTACCAGTCTAGTTCCATATTGATGACCAAAGAACAAAACAAAACAAACAAAAACAAATAGCGAGTGTTGCGGCAGCTCCTTTCTTAGTGAATCTATGCTGGATTTTAGGGTCTCTCTTGCATCTCTTTTGCTAGTCTGCAAACCATCCCTTTAGTGATCCATGTAGGGCACTGCCAATTTGAGGAAGCTGCACATCTGCATCCGTTCTTTCAGCACCAACAGGGAACAGTCTCCCACTTCAAAACAAATGCTGACCATCTCAGTTAGCATGCTGACCAAGCATTTGACTCCAGCTACCTCATATGGACTGCATTTCAAGGAAATTGCTCAACTTCTACAGAAGTAGAATTGCTAGAATCAACGATGTTACACACATCTGCCATCTCCCTCACTATAGGATTAGCACTGCTATCCCTTTGCCTTGACCCATTTTTTTTTTTGTCATTGTAAAGATCAGTTGATTGCAGGGTAAGTGCTGCTGCTGACAAACTCTGTGTATGAGATTCACAGGAAGTGCCCAGAAATTGCCAAGAAGATCTCTGTGAACCCTCCTAGTGTGACCCGTCCTGGCTCATGGTAGTAGGTCCCACTCCTGCATGATTTTATCAGACACATATTAAATAGGACAGATGTTTCACTGATTTTTCAGCTGTCTATAAAGCATTCACTTTAGGTAATAGTTGTCATGCCTACAGTGTGTTCAAAATGAAATCATATTTCTCAATGTTAGTTCTCACAGACTTATATGGCTGTGTCATCTAAGTAAAAACTTGCAGAATGATTGAAGAATTTGATGGAATCCTAGTACTTGAAGCTAGCTATCTTTTCAGCCTTTTGTTCATTTGACTAAAAATAATTAAATAATAAGAACATAAGACATGCAATAAGTATGTTATTATTAAGTGTGGCTCCAGAATGGTGGCTATTTTTATCAAAATAGGGAATCTTTTTATTTATTTATCAGTATTTTATGTGCATTCATGTTTTGTCTGTATATATGTCTGCCTCCTGTGGTGTCTGGTGCCCACAGAGCTAGAAGAGAGCATCAAATCTCCTGGAACTAGAGCTAAGGATGGTTGTGCCCCCCCCCATGTGTGTGCTAGCAACTGAACCTGGGTCCTCTGCAAAAAATCAGGTGATGCTCTTACCACTGAGCCATCTCTTCAGCCCCATATCAGGAAATTCTTGTGCCTAGTGTTTATCCAGCACCATAGTCTATGTCTTGGAGACCGTCCCCCAAATGTTCCCACGCAGAGAAATTGTCCTCTGAGCACAGCCCAGGGACAGCTGAATGTGAACAATGAAAGAGCATGAGCAAGTCATACTCTTCACGAGTGATATAACATACTTCATGTTGGAATGCTAAACCAAGCCCACTGCTTGCCTTTACGGTTCCCACAGTGGGCGCCCGACTGCAAAAAGTCAGCAGCTTACCCTCCTTCAAAACTTTCATTCAGCTTTATACTTAAATGATTTTAAGAAGCGTGGGATTAGCTAGCAAAAAGCAGAGTGAGGAAAAAAAGAAAAATCCATAGAGGACCCCCCCCCAAACCTTAGAGACTCTACATTCTTTACTTGGGTGTCAGGTGCAGAAATTCTCTCTTGTTTTTCTGTGTAAAAAGTACAGTAACAGGGTACAGCAGACCCCCAGGCACACCCTGGACAGATGAGACACCTTGGTCCTGGAAGGAAAAAGTCTGGAGAGAACCAGGCTAAATCCCTGCAAGATGATTTTAGACAGGACAGCCTCCAAGGCTTGCGCTTAGCTTGCACATAGGAGGGAACCCATCTCACAGGAATATGGACTTAGATGTAAATATAAACCATCGGCACAGGTGACATTGGGCAGGACTGTGATTTGTGTAGAGGGAGAAGAGGACACAGATAGGTGTGCATCGCATGGGTGGGGGGCAGTTGGAGTTGGAGTCGGGGTGACAATTCCAGGGAGAGTTCACTATGACCATAGCCCACTTACTCGCCTTGTATCTGAAAAGGCCAGGTAGGAGAGGAGACATACATGGGCACAGAATTAGCACAGCCAGCTTGATTAAAGTCTATCTTTTCTTTTAAGACATCTAGGGAAAAGAAAGAAGACTCAACATCTAACATACAGAAAAATACTCCATAGAGATATTCTCTACAGACCAGTTATTAGTGGCAAGCATTGAGACAGGTCAAATGAACAAAAACTTTAAGAGTTCCTGGAATTCCTCCCGAAAGGTTGGATTTTGTTAGCATTAGGCAAGTAATTACCTTTATATACAATTGAGCTTGTTCTGTGACATTCCAAGTTGGGCAAATCCCTGGCTTTCAGTTTGCATTTTGACAATTACCAACTTCTCAATTTAATTTGCCACAGTGTCAAGGAGCTGGCCTGCACCAGCCGGCACTGACCCCAGCAAATCTCCCACATGTCGCAAAGCAGTGCCCACTAAGGCATCGCAGCTTGACCCCCCTCACCACACCTAAGCAAACACCAAATGGCTTTAGAAAAATGACCAACAGATTTGGAATGACATTTGGTTACAATTCCTCACGATTTCTCACTTGTCCCAGACTCAGTCTCGAGTGGAAGAGATAATCTGACCCTTTTTAAAATGAACTGATTGCTTTGGCTCCCAGCAGAGGAAACGCCAGTCCTCTGTGGACGCCCCCACACTTGCCTAAAGGACAACGGCTTTATACACCCATTTCGTCACAGACTTTTTATTTTAAAAGCAACGACTTTAAAAAAAAAAACTTTCTGTTTTAAATCAGAGTTATGTGTGCACATTTGACAATGAGCTGTTATTCTTAAAGGCAGGAGGCAAAGCAGCCTGCTCAAGTTTCACATGAAGCCAAAAAAAAAAAAAATGTTTCTTCAAATTATCTCAGTTTCAGAGTTCAAGAGATGCGGCCGAGCTCTGCTTACCTTACAACTTCAGCTCCACAGAGGTCTCTCAGGTTTAAAAGCAGGATGCCAAGGTGCAGGATTGATTTTCTTGCACACAAGTTTCATCTGTCAAAGCACTCAGCTCCTCACGAGGAACCGGCCCCCTCTTGCCAAACGCCAATGAGGAAGCCTCACAGCACATGTGGGTAGTGGCTTTCCTGGAAGCCAGTCAAAGTCTGCACATACTCTCCGGGGCAGAGGTGCCAAGTGAACTTGGCCTGGGTCACACAAAGCCTGCCATTGTGAGGTCCTGAGCATCTCTTGAGGGGGAACAGGCATTCTAAGAAACTCTTGCCAGTCTGAAGTCTTCTTGCTTTTGTTAGCTGTGCCTTTCATTCATTGAAAATGAAGAGGAAATGGCATTCTTCTATACTCATAGATCGGTGCCTAGCCCGGGGTCATCAGAGAGGCTTCACCCAGCAACTGATGGAAACAGATGCAGAGATCCAGCATCAAACAGTAGGTAGATCCCCAGGTAATCCTGTGGAAGAAGGGAGGAAGAATTGCGGGAGCCAGAAGGACCAAGGACACCACAAGAAAACTCACAGAATCAACTGACCTGGCCTCATAGGGGATCACAGAGGCTGAACCACCAACCAAAGAGCCTGCATGGAACTAACCTAGGCCTTCTGCATATATGTTACAGTTGGGTAGCTTGGTCTTCTTGTGGGACTCCTAATAGAGGGGCAGGGCCTTTCTCTGACTCTGTTATCTGCTTTTGGGACCCTTTCCTCCTACTGGGTTGCCTCATCCAGTCTTGGGGGGAGGTGCTGAGTCTTGCTTGGGTTTGGTGTGTCATGGTTGGGTGATGTACATGGGAGGACTGTACTTTTCTGGGGAGAAGGGAGAGGCAGTGGATGGAGGAGGAGAATGGGGGAGGCGGCGGGGGAAGGGACTAGAGAAGGAAAAGGGAGAGCAGGGCTGTGATCGGTCTAGGAAGAAATTAATTGGTTAATTTAAAAAGGAAAATAAAGAGGAACATCTGGTGACAGCTTCCTAGGGCACCAGTTAGATTCCCTAGAATCCACCCATATGTTGCGATAAGAAGGAAGCTGGAATATACTCCTGTTTCTGGCTGGTAGCAGTGCTTTAGTTAAAGACTTGTTTCATCTCATCCATTTAGAATAGCATCCACACCATGAAAGTCAACAGAAAATTTTACCAGAAGAAAGTTCATAATTATGAGTATGCAATGGTGTTTGTGAAGTGTTGTTCACCAGCCCCAAGGGTTCAATGAAAATTTAATGCTTATTTTTAATTTATTTAATTATTTATTTATAAGTAAATTTAATTTATTTATGATGTAAAATCATTGGGTGGAATTAACCGAGTATGTCAAGTTGGCTCTTTCCACCAAGGCAGCCAGAAGTCACTGTGAGGAGGGTATGAACACCTTCTAGATTGATACACATGTACAATGACCAGAGAAACACTTACCTTTTAGCTTTCTTTTCTGTGTACTAATAGATCTGCCACAATGCACCATAAAAAGTGACGTGAAAAAGTTACATCAAAATGTTAAGACTCAAGCCATACTAATTCTTTGTGTGGGGTTTGTTTTTGTTTTGCTCATCCCTTCCTCCCACCCCACCCCCGTGCTTGTAGGGTTACCAAACTGAAGTATATTATTCTTGTGAGCAGCTCTAGGGGTGGATGGAAGAGATATTAGGCAGAACCTGAATATAATAGTTAAACAAAAGACCCGAGTTTAAGAGCCAGCTCTGGTTGTACAAACAGTCAATGTCAAGTCTAGAAAAGTCTAATGGTCTCTCTGGGTCTGTTTCTAAGAATGAATAAGGATGGGAAGTGAGATGTTTTCAGGGGTTTGGGGTACAGCTTATTAGGAGGTGCTCAGGGGGAGCTAGAGGTCAAGAAATGTACTGTAGCCTCCCCTGTTGGAACATGGGTTACATTGAGATTTTGCATGATAATCTAAATTTTTGTCATTCAAATTTTATACAATATAATCTAAATTTTATACATGAGCAACTTATCTAGAAAACTTACAAGCGTCAGTAATGGCAAACTCTATCTTCAGGTTGAGTTTGTTCTATGGATGCCACTGGGTGGTTCCTCAGCTTGCTGGGAAATAAGAGCTGGAGTGATTTCAAAATAAATGATCTTCATGATGCTAAGAACACAAGGCAGAACTTCAAAAGGAGGGGACTTGTGGACCTCAGCTTCTCATGACCAATGGCCTCACATGGCTGACCTTCCTTCAAAGGAGTGATGAGCAACCCATGATGCCCTTAGCATTCGAAGAATGGCTGAGTGAGGTAAGACACCCAAATGGTGGGAGAGAAGAGAAAAATAAATCCCTTCTCTTCAAAATGCAGCACTCAAGTCAGGAAAGCCCATTGTTAGGGTCTGGATGATCTAATGCCCATGAACCATCCAGCAGCCACTGTCTGGGAGCACATTCCATTTTGTGAGGGGACAGTTTATCTTCAGTGAAGGCAGACTCACGGAGGGCCTGGTCCATGGTCCGATACACAACGCTTAGTAAACATTTGCTCTGGCTGGTGGAAGCAAGCAGAGACTCTGGACCCAAATCTGAGTCATGAGTGACTGTCTTTCCAGCCAAGCAACTGCTATCTTGAATTTAGCTCTGCTTCCTTGAAAGAGATCATCACAGCTGGGCTTGTTGATGGTTTACACCCACTCCTTGCCCACGTAGAGGGGCAGAGTATAGCATGAAACCTGAACATCCATCTGCATGCATCTGGCATCTCTGCACAGTTCTTGGAAGAAGGCTAGACTATATAAAAGCCAGAGAAGACCGGAGGGGAGCACCATCTATGCAGTTATGGGTAAGGTTTTTCAGGTTGCCTCCTTTTGTCATTGTGACCTTAGGAAAAGGAGGAGACATTACTTAAGTCCCGCTCCTGGGAAGGAATTTTAGCAATAGACAGGTAGGGAATGATTCCCATCTTTCACAGCTTGACCCCAGTCTGTACCATTTTATTCTAGGAAATTTCTGTTAACCTTCCTCATGACTGTTCTTCCCTATGCTCTATCTCAAACTGCATTTAGTCTCTTTGTTAGCCTGCATGTCTATCTCACACAAGTATAAATTTGTTCACATACACACATGCACACACTCTGTTTGTGATGTGGGAAGTCTTTCTGTATATGTGTTGCTTTTATTGGTTAATAAATAAGCTGATTTTGGCTAAGGACTTAGCAAAATATAGCCAGTCTGGAAGAGATATACATTGAAAGAGTAGGAAAAGTTAGGGAGAAGCCATGTAGCTACCACAGGAGACAGAGCCTCCACCAGAGCCCATCGAAACTTTGCTGATAGAGCATGACCTTGTGGTGATGCACAGATTAATGGAGATGGGCTAGTTTAGGATATAAGAGCTAGCTAGAAATACGTTAAGCTATTGGCCAAACAGTATAGATGGTTTAGCTATTCTTCAGATCTTTCAAAGACTGCAAAACATTGCATTTAAAATGTTTTAAAAACTTTTCATGACAGTGAGACATATCTGTGCCTGGCAACACCAATCTGCTTCAAGAGGTAGATGGGCATCAAAGAGGCTCCTCTTCGAGTTTGTTAGCCATTTGGGCAACAATTCTTCTTGCCTGAACTTCTTGACTGGACTTGCAGGACTCACAAAAATGACTGCTAAAGTTACCTGAACAAAGTGAGACAGTCCATTGGGGTTCCTGTGTTATGAAAGAGTCTGCCAGACATTCTGCAGGACACACAAAAAAGTGACTGACAAACTGCCAATATAGGTAGAACTATCATGAAGAAGTCTGCTGGATACTATGGGCCAGTAGGGCCATACTGAAGATGGATGCTCCAACATTACAGAAGAAGTGACTGTCCAGGCAGCGAGATGTCTCTGTCAATTCTAGTTTTGAAAGTTGCTTACAACACATTTCCCATTTACTTAGGTAATATTATATCCTTCTGGAGTCTTTGATAGAGTTGAAGAATAAATAGTTATAATTATAGCTTTCCTTAGTTATGATAAAAGATAAAATAGATATAAATATTGTAACTGTAATTATTACTTGATACCTGTTTTGTTATATGTAATTTTACTATGCTAAAGTTAAAACCTTCCTTTTATTTAAACAGAAAAGGAGAAATGGTATGGGAAGTCCTTCTGTATATGTGTTGTTTTTATTGGTTAATAAAGAAGCTTCTTTCGACCAATGACTTAACAAAATATAGCCAGGCTGAAAGATATATATATATATATATAAAGAGAGAGTAGGTGGAATCAGGGAGAAGCCATGTAGCCACCACAGGAAACAGACGCCTCTAACAAAGCCTTCTGAAACTTTGTTTGCTGGTTGGCCACAACCTTGTGGTGATACACAGATTAATGGAAATGGGCTAGTTTAGGATATAAGAGCTGGCTAGTAATATGCTTAAGCTATTGGCCAAACAGTATTGCAAACAATATAGTTTCTGTGTGATTATTTTGGGTCTAAGCAGCTGAGAATGAACAAGAGGCTTAGCCTTATGTATGTGTGTGTGTGTGTGTGTGTGTGTGTGCACGCATGTGTGCATGTGCACGTGAACTCTCGTCTCTCTTTAGAAACCAGCTAACACAATATATACTTGTCCATATAAGTGGTTTGGTAAATATTGGTTGAATAAATAATCAATAAAAAGCTAATAATTGTCAGATTTCAAAATTAGGTGAACATTTGAAAAAGTATTTCTAAATATATTGTTTTCATAAGAAGTAAGGAAAAGACAATTCACTTCCTTTTGTGGTAATGGGGTTGGGAATGGGGCAAGAGCTGCACACACTGTGCCAAAGGTGGAGGGAACAGAGAGTAGGGTGGATATAAACAATTCTTTCCGTAGTGCTTTGGGGCTACCTGAACAGAGAGACCTCCATAAATTTGAAAACAGACAGCACACAAGATTCCAAATGAATAAAGTTTATCTTAGCCACAAGACTCTGTAACTATTTGAGAAACTGATATATATATATATATTCATGGCTTCACAGCAAAGTATCCACAAACTTAGTAGCTTAAAATACATGTTTTTAAATTATTTTAGGTTACATTTTATTTGTGTGCATGTACACACGTGTGTGTACGCACATGCATACACCAGGGCACATACATGGATGTCAGATGGCAGCTTGAGGGAGTTGGTTCTCTCTTTCCCCCACATGGGTCTTGATTATCAGACCTAGGTAGTCAAGTTTGGCAGCAAGCACCTTCATCCACTGAGCCATCTTGCCAGCTTAAAACATCTGTTTTAGTACATTCTGATTTTGTGGGTTGAATGAGCCCACTTGATTTGTGTGGTATGATCTAAAGCCATGGCCATCTGTCAGATGGAGGCTTGGAATATTCAAGAAGATTCACTGATATGCCTGTGTCTTGGCAGGGATGGCTGAAAATGCGGCTAGGAGCCTTAGCTGGCCCTTTTCCTCTCCTCTCTGTGCCATCACCCCAGGGCAATTCTCTTTTTCCATGTTATCTGTCACAGTAACCAGACTCGCTTTCTGGCCACTGTCACCTAAGGAGCATTTAAAGGCCAACACACACACACATGTTTTAAATGGTCTACATAGCTTTAAATGGGCAAATCTGTTGTTTCAGGGGAGTGGGCAGAAGGGAAGCAATGAAGGGTGAATTCTTTTTTCAGTTCTTGAGGAAAATCTCCAATCTTTTAACATGCCAGGCAAGTACACTGAGTTCTACTGAGCCACAGTCCCCAGTTCCTGAGAGTCATTTTGACATGATTTCCTATCGTGTATGCTTCCCATGGTATGATCTGGCATAGAATCCTAAGAGAGATGAAAGAATAGAATTTATTAGGAAAACATCAAGAAATTATAAAGCAGAATTACATAGAATTGTCCCAGGCTGTGGTGGTATACTCCATAATCTCAGCACTCAGGAGACGGAGGAGAATCTCAAAAGAGGCTAGCCTGGACTACATAGTGAGTCCCAGATGAGCTTGCGCTATGAGATCCTGTTTCAAACCAACAGCAGCAAAATATAATTGAAAGTTAAGAGACACATATGATAAGGAGCCAAATCTCTGTGACAAACAAAAGAAAACATTTTAAAGATCTCTGACCTGAATCAAGTAGAAAGAAGTCAGTAAATTCTTGAGAATAAAAGAATTAGCGGGTAGAAAAATTTAAAGGTAGATAGCTGTTAATTTCTAGAGCAGAGAGATATATACCCCTGCACTGAAAATATAGAAAGTCCTTTGCTGGGCAAATGGGAATAAACCTACACTGACCACACCTTTTTTCTTAATTTTAATTGTTTTTATTGAGTTATGTATTTTTCTCTGCTACCCTCCTTTCCTCCCCCTTCCCCTTTTACCCTTTCCCATGATCCCCATGCTCCCAATTTACTCAGGAGATCTTGTCTTTTTCTACTTCCCCTGTAGATTGGATCCATGTATGTCTCTCTTAGGGTCCTCTTTGTTGTCTAGGTTCTCTGGGATTGTGAATTGTAGGCTGGTTTTTATTTGCTTTATATCTAAAAGCCACTTATGAGTGAATGCATATTATATTTGTCTTTTTCAGTCTGGGTTACCTCACTCAATATGATATTTTCTAGATCTGTCCTTTTGCCTGCAAATTTCAAGATGTCATTATTTTTTTTCTGCTGTGTATACTCCATTGTCTAAATGCACCACATTTTTCTTTATTCATTCTTCAGTCGAGGGGCATTAAGGTTGTTTCCAGGTCTGGCTATGGCAAACAAAGCTGCTATGAAAATAGTTGAACACATGCCCTTGAGGCATGATTGAGCATCCTTTGGATATATACCCAAAAGTGGTATTGCTGGGCCTTGAGGTAGATTGTTTCCTAATTTTCTGAGAAATTGCTATACTGATCTCCAAAGGGGCTGTACCAATTTTCACTCCCACCAGCAATGCAGAAGTGTTCCCTTATCCCACCTCCTCTCCAGCTTAAGTTGTCATCAGAGTTTTTGATCTTGGCCATTCTCAGGTGTAAGATGGAATCTCAGAGTTCTTTTGATTTGCATTTCTCTGATGGCTAAGGATGTTGAGCATTTCCTTAAGTGTCTTTTGGCCATTTTAGACTCCTCTGTTGAGAGTTCTCTGTTTTGGTCTTAGCCTGTGTTTTAGTTGGATTATTTGTTCTTTTGACTCTTGTGCTCAAATCTCAACTCTCCATTTATAAATCATGTCATCGTTCTAAAGCTACTTTATCCCTTGATGTCTTTGTTTATTTTTATTTAATCTATTTATTTATTTTACATTCCCTCTACTCTTCTCCCATTCCCTTTGGTGAAGATCTTTTCCCTTACTATAGGCTGTTGTTTTGTTCTATTGACCGTGTCCTTTCCTTACAGGTGCTTTTCAGTTTCAGGAGGCCCTATTTATTAATTGTTGATCTTAGTATCTGTGCTACTGGTGTTCAATTCAGGAAGTGTCTCCTGTGCCAATGCGTTCAGGGGTATTCCCTTTCTCTTCTATCAGGTTCAGTGTAACTGGATTTATGTTGAGTACTTTTATCCACTTGGATTTGAGTTTTGTGCAGGGTGATAGATATGAATCTACTTAAATTTTTCTACATGCTGACATCCAGTTATGATAGCACAATTTGTTGAAGATGCTTTCTTTGTTCCATTGTATAATTTTGGCTTCTTTGTCAAAAATCAGTTGCCCTTAGATGTGTGGATTTATGTCTAGGTCTTTTATTCAATTATATTAATCCACCTGTCTGTTTTTATGCCAATACTCTGCTGTTTTTATTTCTATAGCTGTGTAGTAGAGCTTGAGATCAAGGATGGTGATATCTCTAGCACTTCTTTTATTGTACAGGATTGTTTTAGCTATCCTGGGTTTTTTTTTTGTTGTTGTTGTTGTTTTGTTTTGTTTTCCATATGAAGTTGAGTATTAGTCTTTCAAGGTTTGTAAAGAATTGTGTTGGAATATTAATGAGGATTGCATTGAATCTATAGACTGCTTTTGGCAAAATGGCCATTTTTATTATGTTAATCCTACCAATCCATGAGTTTGGGAGATCTTTCCACCTTCTCTCATCTTCTCCAATTTCTTTCTTCAAAGACTTGAAGTTCTTGTCATATAGGTCTTTCATTTGCTTAGTTAGAGTTACCCCAAGATATTTTGTCTTTAGCTATTGTAAATGGTGTTGATTTTCTGCCTTCTTTTCTCATCACATGTATTGTTTTTATATAGAAAGACTACTGATTTTTTAAAATTTATTTATTTTTATTTTATGTGCATTGATGTTTTGACATGGGTGTCAGATTCTCTGTCACTGAAGTTACAAACAGCTGTGAGATACCATGTGGGTGCAAGGAATTGAACTCAGGACCTCTGGAAGAGCAGTCAGTGCTCTTAACTACTGAGCCATCTTTCTAGTCCAATTTTTTTTTTTTTTTAGGTAATCTTGTATCCAGTCATTTGACTAAAGGCATTTATCAGCTGTAAGAGTTCCCTGGTAGAGTTTTTAGGGTCACTTGTGTATACTAACATATCATCTGCAAATAAAGATACTTTGACTTCTTTCTTTCTAATGTGTATCCCCTTGATCCTTTTCAGTTGTCTTATTGCTCTAGCTAGAACTTCAAGCACTATATTGAATAGATATGGAGAGAGTGGACAGCCTTGTCTTGTGCCTCATTTAAGTGGAATTGCTTTGAGTTTCTCTCCATTTAATTTGATGTTGGCCATTGGCTTGGTATAAATTGACTTTATTACATTTAGGCATGGCCCTTGCATCCCTGATCTCTGAAAGGCTTTTAACATGAAGAGGTGTTGGATTTTGTCAAAGGCTTTTTCAGCATCTAATGAGATGACCATGTGGATATTTTTCTTTCAGTTTATTTATATGGTGGATTACATTGAACCATCTTTACATCTCTGGGGTGAAGTCTTCTTGATCAGGGTAGATGGTCTTTTTGATATGTTCTTGGATTCAGTTTGCCAGTATTTTATTGAGTAGTTTTGCGTCAATGTTTATGAGGGAAATTGGCCTGTAATTCTTTTTCTTTATTGAATCTTTGTGTAGTTTGAGTATCAGGATAACTGTGGCCTCATGAAAAAAAAACTGGCAATGTTCCTTCTGTTTCTATTTTGTGAAATACTTTGAGGAGTACTGGTATTTAGCTCTTCTGTGAAAGTCTGGTAAAATTCTGTGCTGAAATCCTCTGGCTCTGGTCTTTTTGGTTGGGAGACTTTTAATGACTGCTTGTATTTCCTCAGGAGTTATAGGTCTGTTCAAATTGTTTATCTGGTCTTGATTTAATTTTGGTATGTGGTACCTATGAAGAAAATTGTGCATTTCCTTTAAATGTTCTAATTTTGTCGAGTATAGGTTTTTGAAGTATGACCTAATAATTCTCTGGATTTCCTCAGTGTCTGTTGTTATGTCCCCCTTTTCATTTCTGATTTTGTTAATTTGGATGTTCTTGCTCTGCCTTTTGGTTAGTTTGGGTAAAGGTTTGTCTATCTTGGTGATTTTTCTCAAAGAATCAGCTCTTTGCTTCACTGATTATTTGTATTGTTCTCTTTGTTTCTATTTTATTGATTTTAGGCCTCAATTTGTTTATTTCCTTCCCTCTACTCCTCTTGGATGGTTTTGCTTCTGTTTGTGCTACGGCTTTCATGTGTGCTGTTAAGTCGCTAGTGTGAGATTTCTCCAGATTCTTGATACAGGCACTTAATGATATGAACTTTCCTCTTAGCACCGATTGCATTGTGTTCCCTAAGTTTGGGTATGTTGTGCCTTTATTTTCACTGAATTCTATAAAGTCTTTAATTTTTTTTCTTTATTTCTTCCTCAACACAGTGGTAATAAGTTGATAGTTGTTCAGTTTGTAGGTTTTCTGTAGTTTGTGTTGTTGTTGAACTTCAGCTTTAATCTTTGGTGATCTGATAAAATACAGGGGATTAATCCAATTGGGTTTTTTTTGTGTGTCTGTTAAGACTTGCTTTGTTACCGAGTATATGGTTAATTTTGGAGACGGCTCTATTTGGTGCTGAGAAGAAAGTATAGTCTTTTGTGTTTGGGTGAAACATTCTGTAGCTATCTGTTAGGTCCATTTGAGTCATAACATTTGTTAGTTCCATTATTTCTCTATCTGGTTTCTGTCTAGATTACCTGTCCATTTGTGAGAGAGGGGTGTTGAAGTCTCACACTGTTAATGTGTAGGGTTTGATTGTGATTTAAGCTTTAGTAATGTTTCTTTTGCAAATGTGAGTGCTCTTGTATTTGGGGCATAGATGTTTAGAATTGAGCTATCATCTTGACGGATTTAATCTTTGATGATTATAAAATGTTCTTCTCAATCTCTTTTGATTAATTTTTGTTTGAGTTTATTTTGTTAGATATTAGAATAGCTACACAGCTTGTTTCTTAGGTCCGTTTGATTGGAAAACTTTTTTCCAGCCCTCTACTCTGAGGTAATGTCTGTCTTTGAAATTGAGGTGTGTTTCTTGTATGTCACAGAAGGATGGATCCTGTTTCTGTATCAATTCTGTTAGCCTCTGTCTTTTTACTGGCAAACCGAGTCTATTGATATTGAGCAATATTAACTACTAGTGATTCCCGTTATTTTTGTTGTTGTTCTTATTGTTGTTGTTGGAGGTGTGTGCTTCTCTTCTTTGGGTTCTGTTGGTGTGGAATTATTTATTGCCTGTGTTTTCATGAGTATAGTTAACTTCCTTGGGTTGGAGTTTTCCTTCTAGTACCTTCTATAGGACTGGATTTGTGGATAGTTTGATACTGTAATGAAATATCTTGTTTTCTTCATCTATGGTGATTGCAAGTTTTCCTGAGTGTAGTAGTCTGGACTGGAATCTGTGATCTCCTAGTGTCTGTAGAATGCCTACCCAAGACCATAATAATTCTGGCTTTTAGAGTCTCCATTGGAGAAATCAGGTGTTATTTTGATAGGTCTGCCTTTATTTGTTACTTGGCCTGTTTCCTTTGCAGCTTTTAATATTCTTTCTTTATTCTGTATATTTAGTGTTTTGATTATTATGTAGGGAGGGTCTATTTTTCTGGTCCAGTCTATTTGGTGTTCTGTAAACACCTTGCAACTTTATAGGTATGTCCTTTTTTAGGTTGGGAATATTTTCTTCTATGTTTTGATGAATATATTTTCTGGGCCTTTGAGCAAGGATTCTTCTCCTTCATCTCTTCCTATTATTCTTTAGGTTTGGTCATTTCATAGTGTCCCAGATTTTCTGGATGTCTTGTGTTAGAAATTTTTAGATTTAACATTTTCTTTGATCGATGAGTCTGTTTCCTCTATCATATCTTCAATGTCTGTGATTCTTTCATCTCTTGTATTCTATTGGTGATGCTTGCATCTGTAGTTCCTGTTTGCTTACTCAGATTTTCCATCTGTAGAATTCCCTCAGTTTGTGTTTTCTTTATTGTTTCTATTTCCATTTTCAGGTCTTGAGCAGTTTTATTTGCTTCCATCAACTTTTTTTTCTTGACATTCTTTAAGAGACTTACTGATTTCCTCCAATTTTTTGTTTGTCTTGTCCTCAATTTCTTTAAGGGATTTTTTCATTTCCTCTTTAATGTCTTCATAAAGTTATTTTAAAGGTCATTTTCTTGTGCTTCAGCTGTGTTGGAATGTTCAGGTCTTGCTGATGTAGGATGGCTTGGTTCTGATGGTGACATACTGCCCTTTCTGTTATTGATGTGTCTTCTTCTTCTTCTTCTTCTTCTTCTTCTTCTTCTTCTTCTTCTTCTTCTTCTTCTTCTTCTTCTTCTTCTTCTTCTCCTCCTCCTCCTCCTCCTCCTCCTCCTCCTTCTCCTCCTTCTCCGTCTTCATCTTCGTTGTCATTGTCATCTCATCCTCCTCCTTCCTCTTCCTCCTCCTCCTCCTTTTTTTGAGACAGGGTTTCTCTGCATAGCTTTGGAGCCTCTCCTGAAACTCACTCTGTAGAACA
The DNA here is from genome assembly GCA_004026605.1 of Ondatra zibethicus. Classification (NCBI taxonomy): domain Eukaryota; kingdom Metazoa; phylum Chordata; class Mammalia; order Rodentia; family Cricetidae; genus Ondatra; species Ondatra zibethicus. The sequence goes on along the minus strand of PVIU01005347.1, from coordinate 44,266 downwards.
AGCTGGCCTCAAACTCACAGAGATTCACCTGCTTCTGCCACTGGCATTTAGACATCTGGATTTAGGATGATTATAGGTCTAGGTGTTGATTCCTGTATTTGTCTTTATTGAATGCATGTTTTGTTTCTTGGTTTCTGTTTCTTGTGTGATCTTCTGGCATAAGTGTCTGGATCTGGTGACTGGTGGGTCTTCAGATCCACTAGGATGTCTCTTCCAGGGTTTGGGGGGTCTTGGGTCTTCTGATCCAGTATGGCCTCTGTTAAAGTCAAAGTCTTCTTGGGTCTCTACATCAGGTCTGTCCTCCACTAAAGCCTGTGTCTTCTTCTGGGGTAACTAGGAGCAGCCTGACCTCCAGTAGAGCTGCGGGGGCTGTCCTCCTCACTGGTGTAAACTGTACCTGGGCCTCTGGAATCTGTTCTTCCACCTGGTATGGACTGTGTCTGATCATGGAGTTGTAGCAAAGGGCTGACTGTGGGGAGGATGATGAGGTGGGAGGGGTTGGTTGGTGATGTGGGTCTTAGGGGAACAGAACCTCTGGGGTGGCAGTCCAGCTGGCAGGCAGGTCACTAACCTGCTTGTTGTCCATTGGTGAGGGCTGCACCAGAACAGTGGGATTTCTCTGGAATTGGGGTCAGGGCCCTGCAATGGTACTGGTCCTGCGATGGGGGAGGGGCACAGAATAGGAGGGTCACTCATCAGTTGTGGCTAGTGTGGTCTGTGCCTCAGTGGCAGAAGTCTTCTGGGGTTAAGGGCAGGGCCCAGTAGCAGTAGGGTCAGGGATGAGTTGCCAGAGAGGGTTCCAGTTCCACTGGTAGGTGGGTCACTCACTGTTCTGGCTTGTGTGGCCTGGGCCTGCTTGGTAGAAGCCTGCTGGGGTTGGTTCTTGTTCATTCCTTCATGAAACACAGTCCTCTCTTCTTAGCCATAACTTCACTTTCTAATAGTTTAGTTACCCCAGTCAATCTTCTTCTAAACTATTAAATGGAAATTTCTAGACATGAATAAGTCATAAGTTTTAAATTGTACACTGTTCTAAATATCTAAAATCTCAGGCTACCTAACCCCATCTTATTTGGGATTTGAATTCCCCCTTTACCTAACACATCTACCCCATAGCTGCAGCTGCCCAGTGTATCTACCCTGCAGAAGCTACCTGCCTGTTATTCTCATGGTTATCTCTACAATCACATTGACTGTCTTGGCATCACAGTGCTGGGTTTAATGATCCCTTGTTTTACTTCACAACAGGCTATAGAGCGCAAGAGTGGTGATGCTGGTGATCTGGACGAGTCAAAGAGAAGTCGCCATCTGCTTTCCTTAACTGAAGAAGTGACGCTTCTCCACCATGAGAAGTGCAGGCCTGCTGACTGTGCTGGCTGGAAGCAGTGCTTTGTATTTCCTGAGATTACACCAGAAAGGTTTGTGTGGATTCTGCTGGGGGCTTTAAAAATATTCTCCAGAGGATCCCTGGAGGATACTATTTTCTATAACCCAGCTGCCATGTTCTGAGAAGTCCCAATTGCACAGAGAGCCTAAATACAGGAGATAAGTCAACAGCAGTGGCCAACAACATCCTACAAGAATGCAGTGTCAGTGTCACATTTATGGGTAAAAGAACTTCTGGTTGATTTCAACACCCAAGTACTTCATCCTCCTTCCCAGCCATGGCCTCAGACACACTGGAAAAACAGCGGCTGTGCTGGTTCCAATTCCTCATTCACACAGATCATAAACATAGTAAAATGGTCGTTGTTTAAGGACACAACTTTATTATAGCATGGTAATAAATTTAGGGTAGCTTGTCATGAAGCAGTAGATAACCAGATAAACTAGACTGCTGCTTTGTAAAGTGATTGCAAAGATTTAATCACACAGATTATGCAGATCATGTAGCTACCCAGTTTGCATGATCATTAATAAATGTTGGTTACAAGATTTATGTCAATGGATGTTTCAAGCTGCAGCGATGGGAGGACTGGGAGGAACAGCAGTCATAGCCACGGGCATTTCCAAAGGTATCTGGTGTGGCCAGTCCTGTTCAAAGTGCTAGGTGCACTTGATTCTCAGAGGAACCCCCAAACCTTCACTATTGCCATCACCGCCATGAGGACTCAGACCCATAGAGAGGATAAGTCATTAGACACTAAGGCAAGTCGCACAAGTCAGTAGATTGGTCCTTGAAACCTAAGGCTCTGACTGCCCGCTTCTCTACTTAGCCAAGCTGCCATATTGAAATGAACAAGATGTCTGTCTCTGTGACTGGGGACTCCAGAGTTACGGAGTTATTCAACCCCATAGCCATGGGAAAGTCACATGTGGAAGTGGGAGATGTGACCAGCAGAAGAAAGGAAGGGTAGTGTAGAGAATGCAGGTGGCTGAAGGAAGCCAGGAAGCACATCCTCCCTTCTATGTACCTGATGTTCATGGATGGTAGAGTGAGCTAGTGTTTCTCCCCCAGGGAGCTTCTGTATAGACATTGTAGCACAGAGGATTGCAGCTGGTCCCACAACTGGAGAACAATGCATCTTCAGACACATCCAATTAACATTTTTCTCATTAAAGGCCAAGACTTTTTCTCTCAGGAGAGCTCCCAAGTCTTTTTGCAATTAGAGATCTAATTTCAGAAAACTTTAGTGTTCCTTGTTTTTTTAATTATTATTTAAAAAAATTATTTTTAGTGCATTGTTGTTTTGCCTGCATGTATATCTGTGTGAGAGCATCAGATCTTGAAGATACAGATAGTTGTGAGCTGCCATGTGGATGCCGGTATTGAACCCTGCTCCTCTCGAAGAGCAGTCAGTGTTCTTACCTCTTGAGCCAGGTCTCCAGCCTCTAATGTTCCTTGTTAAAGCAAGAGACAAGTAGACTCAGGAGTTCCAGTCCACTCACCCCTGTGCTCCTTCAGAATGATGACATTGGGAATGACCCCTCAAAAGTCCCAAGGACTATGTTAGCCAGTTGACCGCAAACTGGGTTATTCCTTTGTAAATAAAACACTATTATATTAACGCATACAGTCAGCCTTCCATAACTTTAGGCTCTACTCCCAGAGATTCTCCCAACCATGGGTCAGAAATTTTCAAAAGATTGCATTTGTATTGAACACACAGAGAATATTTTTTCTGTGTAGCCTCACAGCTATGTATATACATTCTATATTGCATTAGGCATTAGAACTGTCTGGAAATGGTTTACAGTATGCAGAACAGTGCTTTTAGGTTGTGTGCAAGTACTATATGGTTTTATATAAAGAGTTTGAACTTTTTATTATGCAAATTGTAGATCTGAGTATCTACAGAGGATCCCAAACTGGTGTGGACTGCATGGTGACCACTGCTGCTTGATAAAGTTCCAGCATTTGGACATTGCAGGCCATACTTCTCCAGCACCTTTTAACTTTTGTTTTCAATGATTCTCGCAATTAATGCCTTTCCCTTTGGGAAATTTTGTGTGGGCTTTGGCAAAGGATGAAAATGTGTACCATGTAGCCTCCCTAAACAAAACAATTCTATGGAAAAAATCCCCGCCACCGAGGAACCAGGAATCACATTGTGCCTAATTATAGCAGGAACAGGAAGGTTAGAGATGTACTAGCTATACCTGATCCCAAGAATGAACCGCCTACAATCCAGACCCAGAGCCTGAGGCCATAGGGACAAGAGTTCAGTTAGTATGGTTGGGAAATTAGAATGATGTGGTAAATGGGAAAAGGGTGAGCCATCAACCCTTCTCTTCCAGAGCATGTGAGGGGAACAGGCCCATGTAGTAAGAGTAAGACACAAAGGGACACACTTAGGGTACAGCTCAGTGCTTCTCCCCTTGAGGAGTAAAGATTACTCTTAAATTATAGTGGAGTGTTTGCTCCCAGAAGTTCTTTTCCCAATGTCAGGCATTTGGAAAAGGGTCCCCATTCCTTTGGGTGCTGGAAGAAAGTTCTTGCTTGCTAAGGTGGAAGTTACTCTTCTAATCTCTGGCAAAAGGAATCTGTGGCCCTTCATTAGCATGTGACTGGTGCCTATTGTCAAGGTCAAAGCTAGGTTGCTCAACCCCTGATCTCAAGCCACACCCCAGCTCACACGCCCCTCGTCTCCTACTTAATCCAACGAGCAACTATAGAATATGAAAGGTGTATTTTTTTCAATAAATGAGCTGCCAGCCGTCCCAATTCTCCCTCAGATCTTGTCAATGCTCTCCAACCCCCCATCACTCTCTGCACATCCTCTTAGGGACTGAACCATCCCACCCCAACACACACACACACACACACACACACACAGAAGCTGGTATTCAGGTCAAAACCAATGTCAATAAAGAATTTTGTCTGCAGTTGGATTTCTCCAATGGAGACATTGGAGACAATGGTAACAATAAACTAAAAATGGAGTCAATGTTCTAGAGGGTGTGAAGGGAGTAGACTGGGTAGTTCAGCACACAAGGCTTTGGGTGACATTTTACATCTAGGCTGTACCACAGCTTAGGTAGCACTTAGATAACACTTTGAAACAGAAAGCCTCTTTTGAAATGAAAGTCAGTTGGTTTACCCATTGTGTTTCTTCTTTGAAAATCCTACCAGGCTACCAGAACTATGATTCAGGTGAAGCACACTCTCCAGCCAGTCAGTATCCGGAAAGGCAAAGGTCTCAGTCCTTTAATTCTAGAATCTTCCTTCAACCCTCAGGCTTTCTCTGTCCCCCAGAACAGCTGATGAGCTGTCACCAGCAGACTGGTTTTGTGTGTAAGTGGCCAGAGCAAAGGAAATAAATGCTCAGGTCACTTCTCAGGAAGTAGAAGAACATTAATTAGAGGGTCATTGCTGTAGTTATCAGCACCCAGTGGGTGATAACGGGAAGTTTCTCTGAGGTCTTTCACAAGCCTAGCTCTGGGGCTAAGGTGGAGAGAGGTTACAGGGATGGTCAGCCTTGAGTTTCAGCCTTGTGTTGTCAGCACCGTAGGAAATAACACCTACAATTTGGGGACACTGTGGTCACTAAGCAGAACAATAAGGAGAGAGGTCTGTCGCTGTCTTGAAATAGAGCTCACAGAACAAACTAGAGCAAGTCCTAGACTGTCACCTGCTGTGACTCAGTCTCCTCGGCCTTCACTTTTCAATTTTCTGTCCCCTTAGCTTTCTTCTTGATACCGAAGGACAAGTCTCTCCTTGGTTCCTTGAAACAAACACTCATTGTCTGTAAGTTGAGTTCACAGGGGAGCCTTGCCCGGTCCTGTTTTTGATCTCCCCGCAGTGACCCCTGTAGATAAGACATTTTGTTCATTATTGTGTCTCTGGGCTCTTGTCCTGTGTCTATGGTCATAGAGCCCTTCGGCTGCCAAGACAATCCTAATGACCCCTGCCTGAGTTTTAGGACAGCAAGTGAATTTGGAAGCCTTCCTCCCTGGGCTCAGCTCCAGGACTTACCCTGTGACACAGTTCACTATGGGAAGATAGCCCCAGGGACTTCCTGTGGTCCATTGTCATTTTCCCTCACGTGGCCAGGCCCTAACACAGTAAATGAATAGGCAGATTCTCAGCTTTTCTTTCTCCTCACCTGATGCTTTCCCAGACCCTGTAGCATCCCAGTTGAGATCCCGCTCACAGATATGCAGAACAACGGAAACCCTTTATAGATGTTTAACCAATTAGGCCTTCACTATCCTGTGACTTGAAATCTTAGATTTTCTTTCTGCCATGGACAATGCTGATTAAGAACATGTGTTTGGAAACCCAAGGGTTGACCCCACAGCGAAGAAAATGAGATTACCAAGGGGAGAGTGGATTCTTCTATTGGCATGGTCACAGCCCCACCTTCCCAGCTCTGAGATCCTGTGTTAGGCTATTCAAGTCTGGTTCTCACACTCAGCATTGTGGGTGAGTCTGTTAGAAACCTACCCCTCTTATTTCGGGTATTCTCCATCGCATGTGCTCTACTGAGTCTGCTGTCTGATGAGTTCTACTCATTTAAATTTATTATTCACAAATACAGCTAACCTCAGAAATATGGATGCATCTCTCCCTTTGTTCAAGGCTTTTGTCATTGTTTTGTTTTAAGTTTGCATGTGTTCCTCACTTTCTAAGAAACCTCGTTTCATCTGATTCTGTGCAGTGTAGTTGAGATTTAACAAATAACAACCTAACAAGGGGAGGGGGCTGAGATCTCACTCTTAGGTATAACTACAGAAGGGGAGTGTCCAGGACACAACTCAGAATTATTCATCTCCTATAAAAGAAAGGAAAGTGACCATCATTGTCCATCAAAGACTGTTCCAAATGCTTTATAAAGATTAAGCCATTTAATCCTAGTAATTCTGTGAGAAGGTGCTATGATTGCCCCCATTTTATGGATGGAAAATTGAAGTAAAAAAAAATAAGTAATTGCATAATAGTTTACCTATGGCAGAGCCTGGACAGTTGCTACTTAATTACTGCTTTCTTCTTTTAGTTTCTACTCGTTTCTTCTATTATTTATTTTTTTGTTTGAGAATTTCGTATGTGAATATACTGTGTTTCCATCATTTCTATTCCCCTCTTTTCTCTCCAGCTCTTTCTGGGTCCTCCCAAAGACCCTATCTCAAATTTATGACCTGTTCATACACACACACACACACACACACACACACACACACACACACATATTCACACACATACACTAACTGCTGAGTCCAAGAAGTATAGCCCTTATTTGCATCTGTTTAGGGCTGATTCTTTAGAACCAGGCTCTCATTCTTGAATAAACAAAAGGAAGAGAGAACTGATTCTCTCTCCCTCAGCCTCCATTGGTTGCCCATAGCTCTTCATCTAAGGGTGGGAACTTGTGAAATTTTCTTCCATTTTGGGTATTAGTTGGTGTGGTCTTTGTAGGTCTTGCACAGGCAGCTGTATTGCTAAGAGCTCATGGGAGCAGCATTATTGGACTGTCCAGTTGGCATTCTCACACCGGACCAATCTCCCTGCCCCATTCCTTGTTGTTCCTTGGGCTTTCACTTATTTTTTTTTTTAAAGGAAGTGTCTCTATATGGTCTTAAACTCACGATCCTCCTGCCTCAACCTACCAAGTGGTGGAATTGCAGATATATGCCATCATGGCTGACTTTACTTGCTTTTATTATTAAGACCTGAATCTTCAGTATAACAGAATTAATTGCATAAAGGAGACTTTCAAGTTCAATCTCACTCTGCAGCCACTATCAAGGAAAGCATGAACTTTGAGCCACACTGATCCGTGTTGTAAGAGTCCCTGGTGACTCTTACAATAGCTGAATCAGAGGTACAGAAAGAGAACCTAGCAGCTGGCCCACAAGCGCTGAAACCTAGAGCAGTCATATAGAATGGCCACCTATAGACACCATTGGTGCTGTGGGACAATGGTTTGTACCCTGTCAATTGTATTGTAATAAAACGCTGATTGGCCAGTAGCCAGGCAGGAAGTATAGGCAGGACAACCAGACAGGAAGTAGAAGCGGATCAATGAGAACAAGAGAATTCTGGGAAGAAGGAATTCCTAGTCCGCAGTCGTGACCCAGCCACAGAAGAAGCAAGATGTGACTGCCTTGCCGAATAAGGTGCCGAGCCATGTGGCTAACATAGACAAGAATAATGGGCTAATATAAGTTATAAGAGTTAATAAGAAGCCTGATCTAATGGGCCAGTCAGTTTATATCTAATGTAGACCTCTGCGTGGTTTCTTTGGGACTTAATGACTGCACAAACTGGGCAGGACAAAAACCTTAGTCAACACATTCATGCATAATTCTTGTCATAGTCAGCTTCACATGTCATCCTTACAAAAGCATACAATCACCTAAGAAGCGGAGACCTCAACTGAAGAGTTGACTCAGTCAGATCAGCCTATGGCCATGTTTGTAAGGCATTTTCGTAACTGTTACTTGATATAGGTAGTCCAGCCCACTGTGGGCAGTGCCATCCCTAGGCAGGTGAACTTGCTCTATGCTCCATGGCTTTTGCTTCGGTTCCTGACTCCAGGCTTCTATTTGAGTTCCTGCCCTGACTTCCCTTGGTGATAAAGTGTAGTGTGGAACTCTAAGCCAAAATAAATCCTTTCCTCCCCAAGTTGCCTTTGGCCATGGTGTTTATCACAGCCACAGGAAGCCAACTAGGACATCGCTTTAGGCAGCTTCTCCCAAGACATGTTCCAGCTTACTCCTTTTACTGAGCTTCATGTCCCGCATTCACTGGAGTGCTCCTAGCTCTTATTTACTTTTGCCTGGGAGCAGGCATTCTTGGCTCCCACCTGCAGGCTGTCATGTATCCATGGGGGTATTGCTGGAACATTGCCTGTGCACAGTCAACACATGGTACTCGAGAAGGAATTTCCCTTCTTGTTCCGGGGAACAATCAGCTGTGTTTTTAAATGGCCCAGTGCTCCATGTTCACTCCAATTGGTTAGGAAGGAAAGGCTTATGGAGGTGAAAAATCAAGTCTTTAATCCCTGGGCTGTTGGGACATCTGGTGATGTTGAATATTTAACCTGCCTCCTGTTTGACTGTAGGCTTCAGGCCGCTGTCTCTAAAAAAGATGACTGTATGTCTTATTTTAAGAGATTATTGTTTCTTCTTTTGGATATAGGTACACACCAGTATGTGCACACGTGGAAACTGGAGAAGGACATCCAGTATCTTCTTTACTCTTTTCTGCACCACTGACTTTAGACAGGACCATCCATTGACCTAGAAGCTTGCCATTTTCTGCTGGGCTGACTGGCTGGCAAGCTTTCGGGATCTGCCTGTCCCTTCCACCCTGCTCCAGTGTTGGGATTGCAGGTACATGCAGCTGTGTCTGGATTTTTCTCTCCGTGTCGGCCCTCAATGCTTACACAGCCCTGCCTTCCAGCCCTGAAAGACTCTTGTGATAGGGGTTTCCATTCCTTGCTCCTCACACAACAGACAACTTTTTTGTTTGCTGGACTAAATGCTGATCCGTTGTTCATCTGCCTTGGCTGCATTAGCTCACAATATAAATATGAATTCCAGGATTTTTTTTTGTGTGTGTGAATCCTGTGTAGTGACTTTATCTTGACTGAGCTAAAGGGCAGCCTCTTTGGAGGTCAAGGGCCCACCTCAAAGGAAAGCCCACTATGTCCTCAGCACTGAGTGACGCAGAGTTCCAGGAAGCACAGGAATACGTGGTGTTAGATCAGCTTATTGGCTGAGTTCTAAAGATCGAAATTACATGGATCCTGTGCCTCCCTCTTCTTGCTGTATTTGATAATGTTTAATTATTATGATGGAAATAATAATTCAAAATCTTCCCATTGTCAAGTTCCAAGGTCAAACAGACTTCCTACTAGGATCTTTACCCCCAGCATTTCTAGGACCATATCAGATGTTTCTTGCATGATTCTGAATATCTATTTGAACAAAATTCAAGGAAAGTCATCTTACCGCCTGCCAGAGCATGCTTTACTATTCACAAACAACAGCATCAGTGTTCTGTGCTGCCTGAGAGAGGCAGGCGTGAGTCAGTATGCCTGTTGATTTCTCTAACATCCAGCTTGAAATCTGTAAAGGAAATCAGCACCGGGGTAAGATTTGCTCTCATGCTCAGAAATGCAGTTTGTGTTCTAATGTGTTCATGAGATCTTAATCTGAAGAGGTTTTTAAAATTATTATTATTATTATTACTATTACTGTATTTGATTTTTTGCTCCAGAAAGTTTGCAAAGGTCTTCTGACCTAGAGTGGAGATCCAGATCATGTATGACATTTGGGGACCTGGAAGGACCCTGCTGGTTTCTTTGTTTGTAGGGTCTGAGGAGAGCATTGACAACCCACAAGGCTTTCTGAACACCCTTGTGTTTTTCTCCATGGTTCTGAGGCCTTGCTTTCAGAGAGAACACCATCACTCAGAAGGACAAACTGACTTCTCATGTGATGGACTGTGGTCATCCTCGTATTTTCTGTTTGGGGGGCCTCAAGAGGCAGCCACCAAAGGTACAGATGTGGGTATGGACATGGATTAAATTAATCCATTAAATGTGACGTCTCCCAGCTCTAAGAAGACAGAATAATCATTGTCACTCAGTTTATTTTCTAGAGGAAAAAAAAATCCCCCTTTTCTATGACTTAGGAAATGTTGTATGCCCTTATGCGATGGGAATAATCTGTCTTTTCAGACAAGAGGGAACACAGATTTGTTTCATTTTTAACAAGATAGAGTCAAATGAGAAAGACAGAGTAACAAAGTGCAGGACAGTGTGATCGGGTCCCACCCTAAGAACACAGCCTTTGCACATTTAGAGGACACATTTTCTGTTCTACACATGCATGCTAGGGCTGGGCATCATTCAAATGTTTCCCCTGGAGTTCATGTGCTGGACACCTGCCTCAGTGTGGTGACATCAGAGTCTGTTGGCCTGTAAGAGCTGTAGTCCAGAAAGAAACCACTTCAAAGGGTAGGCCTTGGAAGGGGTTATGGTATTGCTCATGGAACTCTCAGTAAGTTCTCGCGAGAATGAGTTGTTCAGTCTCCAGCTTCCTGTCTCACTGTGTCATCTCTCCCGCATGTTTTCCTATTAGCAGGATGCCTGCTGCCCCCTCACCAGGGGTCAAACAGATCCCAGATTTTCAGTGCCCACCCCCAACTCAATCAAAAAGAGCTTTTTCTTTTCTCTTCTCCTGAGTCAGGTTTTCTCCGTGAGTTCCTGTTGTCCTGGAACTCACTCTGTACACCAGGCTGGCCTCAAACTCACAGAGATCCTCCTACCTCTGCCTCCTGAGTGCTGGGATTAAAAGTGTGAGCTACTACCGCCTGGCCCAAAAATGTATTATGTATTACCCGGACTCAGAAATTCTGTTACAGCAATAGGAAATAGCTTACTACAGTATGTATTTGATGTAGGTGGTGAGACGGCCAAGGACCAGAGGATAAAGATGGTCCCTTTAGGACAGCAGCTTCCTTGTTGCTAGAACAAAGATCTCCCAGGCACTTTGGGTTTGGTAGATGTTTTACTCTATCTAAGTCTTAATAACTTTGCTATAAAAATATCAAAAGCGTGGCAAACTCTTTGTAGCAAACCTTACAGAAAAAAAAAACTCCCTTAAATTGATGCCCTTCACCCCTGACATCAGAAACTTAAATCCTTTGCGGTTGTCTGTGTGTAATGGAACGTTCCATTCTGCCCTTACTTCAAGAGTGATAACAGCTCTGAGTGACTCTCAGCTAGAGCTTTTACCAAGGAACCATTAACAGACTTGCCCATCACTTTCCAAATGAATTCAGAAAGCTGTGTTAGCATCACAGCAAAGATTTTTAAAAGTCCTCTGAATCATAAAATGTGGTTTTGTCTTTTCCTTTAGGTTTTTAAGCACATTTTCAATACCTAGCACTTTGAGAAACCTTCCTTAACTGTCTAGAGAAATGGTTCAGTAGTTAGAGGATCCTCTGATGTTACAGAGGCCCCGGGCTCAATTCCCAGCATCCACATGGCAGTTCTACTTCCAGGCTAGCTGACACCCTCTTCTGGCTTCTGTGAGCACCGCATCCATATGGAACACATAAACACACGCATGCAGACAAAACACCAATACCCATAAAATAAAAATCAACATTTTAAGAGTTGTCTTGGCTTTGAACATTTTTGTTCACAAGGAGCATTTTCAAACGAGAGGGTAGTAAATACTTTCTCTGTCCCAAGATAGACTTTCACTCTGGAAGATGAAGGGACACAAACTAGATTTTTATGTGTGGGTTTGCTCAGTTAGAATCCCTCTTGCAGTAAGTTGCTCAAAGTTCTGTCTATGGCTGTGTTTCTTCAGCAGTGGCTCCACCCACATTGGATAATCAAGGGAGAGAAGGAATCCTTACTGGGCTTAAAAGGTGCTCCTGAGACTGTTTTCCTGGAAAACTGCATTTGCTTTGTTTTCCGAGAGTGGAATAATTGAATGAGAACTTCTCACCTTTCCTGCTCAGCAATTTTGAAGTTCATAATTTTTATAGCACATATATGTATTAAGAATTATAATAATTCTATATGCAAATAAAATACACAGAGGATTGTAATGTGTGTTTGTCTTTTGTAACCAGGTCTTACCGTTGTAGCTCTGGCTCTGGTCTGGTACCCATTATACAACCCAGGCTGGCCTTGACGTCACAGCAACCCTCCTGCCTCAGTCTCTGGAGTGCTGGTGTTATATGCATGTACCATCACTCCCAAATGATTCTTTTCTGTATAATTTTTGTTATTCTATGGCCAGAGACCTCAGAAAGTGAAGGATGGCCACAAAACTTCCTAACCAACCAGTTGATGCATAACAGGAACTGGCCAAACCAGGTATCATGCCCCAAGACAAAAGTACATGAATACAAATGGTGGTGGAAAAAGGTCACTGAGGAAAGTATCAGACTGCAGCAGAGTTGTACAAAATCCAAGCATCCTTTCAGTTCTATGTGAGATAATTTGTTTAAATGCAGCAAGACTTGGCTTATTTGTTCACCAACTCTATCTAAAAATTCTACCTAAGTCCTAGAGCTGTTGGGAATGTTGGCAATGGTACTATAAAGTGTTAAGCGTTGTGCCTGCTATGGGCACAGTCACTCAAGAGCAGTTTCCAGTGAGATCAGTCATCACAGTCACCTACTGAGGGCGTTGCAGGCGAGAGAACGCAGTTTTGGTGCATAAAATATGCTTGCGAGTGAGACTGTGGAAGTCACAGTTACAGTTCCCTATCTCCCATGATCCTGAAGTCTGGGATAGCTTATCCATCACTGGAATGCAGACTGATCCCCTGCAGCCGTGGTGTAGTCTGTGGCTGGTAAGCAGTGGGAGTACTCATGAATAGCACCAGCCAGGGATCAGTAGGGACCAGGCAAGATGAAGGACAGTTGGACCCAAAGCCCATTGCCTGTGACTTCTCACATACCCCAGTTTCTTAGGACATATCCCTCCACCATGAACATGATGGTGCCTGCTCAAATTGCCTATGATATGTCCTCAATTCAAACAGTGACTCTGAAGGGACTGCCAGTATCTGAGAGGTGTGTGCTCACCTAAAGTTATGCTGATTTATCATGCCAGTTTCAAATCCTGCTTCTTATTGAAAAGGAGGGGAGGTTATAAGCCAAGCGAGTGCCTAACTGACCAATTGGTACCTCTACCCAGTTCTGGGATTGGGACAGTTGGCATGTCACACAGAAGCCAGTGTAGAGTGGCAGCCCCACCCCATCCCTTCTGCACCTCCCAGGGTTGACCCAGTGCTCAGCAGTAGACTCCAACCTGCTCCCAGCATCACAACTTAGGGGACCTCCTTGTGGCAGCTGCCATGCCGGTCCTGTAAATCTTGAGCCAAACCATGCCTGCATCACTGGGGCTGTGCTTCGCAGCCACATTTTTCAGTGATTTCCAGGAAATTGAATATATTTGGCAGGAACCTACTATACATCATGGAGATTCTATAACCTAACATTTCTTTTGTTATTCACAGGTTCAACAGCTCTCTGAACAGTCCCTGCTCTTTGAATATTACATCATCTGGAATTCTAGCTCTACCTCAGAGGCCAGTCGTTGCAGGAAGGTTTATTTACTCAGTGCATACATCCTGCTGTTAGGACTGGAGCCTTTCTTGACTCTGTCCTCTACAAGCCTGAAGCCACCTTACTACGACACTGAACAAGTCACTTCTCTAACCAGTGGTACATGCAATTCCAGTCACATCATCGCCATAGGCATAATACTTGATTTGCTAATTCCAGGTGGCAGTCTTACCAGTGCCTCCATGGCACATTTGCGTGCTCCTGGCACTGATTTTCTTCTGAAAGTGTGAACTCCGAGAAGGTAGATTGGTGTCTATGCCATGTGTTGGTCTCCATCTCTACAACATAGTAGGCACTGGACCCAAAGCCCATTGCCTGTGACTTCTCAAAAGAGACACGCTTATTTCCCACCTTTGAGGTGTCACATACCCCAGTTCTGTAATTCAGGGACCCATTGGTGTTTGTTGATGGAGCACCATTCTATTGACAGAGGTTTTTGTCCCGCCTGGTCCTGCAGCCATTAAGTCCCAAAGAATCACACAGGGGTGTATATTAGTTATAAACTGGTTGGCCCATTAGCTCAGGCTTCTTATTAACTAATTCTTATAACTTACATTAGCCCATAATTCTTGTCTGTGTTAGCTATGTGGGTTGGTATGTTTTTCGGCGAGGCGGTTACATCTTGTTTCCTCTGCAGCTGGGTCACGACTGCAGACTGAAACTTTCCTCTTCCCATAATTCTCGTTGCCCCGCCTCTACTTCCTGCCTGGCTACTGGCCAGTCAGCGTTTATTAAACAAGCACAAGAAACAAATCTTTACAGGGTAAAACCATTGTCCCAGAGCAGGTGTTGGTTTGGATTCTGACATCAAGAAAATGCCAAAAGGGAGAAGTCAAAGATAATACACAGTTTGCTTCTTTGTTCAAGTGCCTTTTCCAGTAATAAGAAATCATTGCTCTGCTGTTTCACCAGCAATAAAAAATTGTAAGTAGCAGTTAACATGGGAATTAGCCACGTGTCATCCTGGGAATACACACACACCGACACACACACACACACACACACACACACACACACACACAAACTTAGTTTAGTTTCTTCTGTAGCCACTTTGTGGAAGAGGAAACAGTGATGTTTCCTTTCGGTCCACATCTGGGGACCAGAGCTTTTTGGATGAGGAGGAAACCCTCCCTTTGTCTAAGGACCCTTGTGTAGAACACCTTTTTGGAAGATCCTTTCATCAAGCATCAATTTCTGTTTACACTGCAGATGTTAATGTACCAGGAGCATCGAGAGACACGACTGAGGTGTGGATTTGGTTTTCTAATATCATTGCAGGACAGGAATTTCAGTCTTCCTGGGTATGCTACAGCTGAAGAGATTGCACTTTGGCTTTCGTTGGCCAGTTAGGCATGAACCAGGCTTTCAGTGCCTGTCATTAGGCAGTGCCCACAAGAGAGCTTGGGAGAAAAGGGGGTTCCCATGTATTCGGTCATAACATCTGGATCAACCATGGAAATCACCAGGAAACACTACACACAGACCCTCCTTTGGATCACAATCTGCTGTCCCCAGGAAAAGGCTGGTAGGAAATAGGTCTGCTAGGATGGTAAAATAATGTCCTTATACTGATCTGAATATCCCTCGTTAAGTGAGAATGTCTACCAAAAATATATGGTACCTCTTAGAGCTCAGATGAATAGCATAAATGAAATTTTCTATCACGAGAAAGTACCTTAGCAATTGAAACTTTGCCAGACACCCTCAAATGATACATGTTTACATGCTGGTCCTAACATGGCAAATTGACTCCTCTCTTTAATGTTAATTTGTTTCGTTTGTTTGGTTTTTGAGTCAGGGTTTCTCTGTGTAGCCCTAGCTGTCCTGGAACTCACTCTGTAGATCAGGCTAGCCTCGAACTCACAGAGATCTGCTTGCATTTGCCTCCTGAGTGCTGGGATTAGAGGCGTGCGTCACCACCACCAGGCTCGTTTTAAATTTTATTTTGGAGTGTTCCATATGCTTTCCAGTATAAAATGCAGGAAGAATGTAAGCTCAGGCTGAGTCTAAGC
This sequence comes from Ondatra zibethicus, assembly GCA_004026605.1. NCBI lineage: Eukaryota > Metazoa > Chordata > Mammalia > Rodentia > Cricetidae > Ondatra > Ondatra zibethicus. The sequence goes on along the minus strand of PVIU01005347.1, from coordinate 28,711 downwards.
CTGGCATATGCTGGCCGTATGTCCTTTTCACATTGCAGGCTGAGGCTGAGAGAGGCTGGAGTGGCATGGGCCAATCGGTGCAATGGCGAGTGACTGACTGTCCCAGCTGCTGCTGTGAAGGACAGATAGCCTTACGCTCACAGCTCTCCACAGCAGGCTCCAGAAGCTGCTCTGCAGATCCACTCACGTCTCCGCCGAGTGGAGAGAGTGGCCAGCCACTAGAGGAAACATCGGGTTCAGAAGACTGTACCCAGCTGGCTTCTTAAATAAAATATCCCAGGTCTTTGGCAAAAAATTAGAAAAGCGATTGGTCTTTTCTTCGTGTAATTTGCTGTCTGACCACTCTCACTCTCTCTTCAGCTACCCAAACCAGATTCTTTATCCATGTTTTAAAGAGACATGCTTTAATATCGCTTATTGATGTGAATATCACCATTTTTAAGTTTCAGCACATTAATAGGGTTATTTATCCATTCTCACTAATTTTCAAATTTTTCTCATCCAGAAAGAAAACCCCATGTCCACTAACTGTCAGAATCCCTCCATTCAGGCCCTGGCCGCCACTCATATTCTTGGTGTCTATGGCCATTTGTGTACGTTCTCTGAAGGAATTCTCATCAGTCCTCTGTCACTTTGTAAGTTAGATTATTTGTGCTTTTGTTGTTGAGTTTAGGAGTTCTTTACATTGCTATAATATGCTTATATGTATAACATCTAATTGATAAATATATTTATATATACTATATGTTTATATATAAAAACAATTTGCTATTTTTTCCTGGTTATCTTTACTATTCTTGAAAATTTCCTTTGCAACACAAAATATTTCAATTCTGATAAATTCCAAGTTTAGTATTTTTTTTTGAACTTTTGTCAATTTTAGCATCATAGCTAGGAAATCATCGCCTGGCACAACCGTCCTTCTAAAGATCATATGCTTTTACTTCTAACTTTTATTCTATGATTGATTCTGTATTTACTTGAATGGATCATTGATTAACATAGAACACAAACTACACCCATTGTTTCACTGTTCTCCTTGTCTGAATCACAGCTTACCAGTTGGGCTCTTCAGACACACTTGTCTGCTCACGTCCTGAGACTCTGTTGATATGGTGTGAAATCACTTCTTCTACAGAGCTTTCTCTGATCTCAGTTCCATGGCAGAGAAAGCCACAAGTGCAAATCCCAACGGTGTGCTTAACACTCTCCACAAAATGCTTTTTCCAACACAGCATTTCTCTATCTACTTATTTGCTCCCAATTTCAGGAAAGGAGAAATTATACTCAGGCAACACCACTGCCGCTGACTAGGTTCTAGCCCACGATAGCTTTAAGGATTTCTGGTAATTGAAGCCCAGAGTTATAAAATCGAGTTGCTCAATCTAATATTTCTGTGTCAGTATAACAAAGGAAAGGACTATGAATACCACTGTGGAAACGCACCTACATATTCAAGGCATAAATTTATTTTGCACCAATTACCTGGAAAATCGCCTGTGCTTCCTTCCCGATCCTTTGCTTCAGCAAGCAATGGTCTTGCTACTGACTTCCTTTCTCCCTGTGCTGGTTTCCTATTGAAAATGAAGACTGCTATTTATTTTCTTATCTCAACAGGCTGACGCCACGTGTAGGAAATGGGAGGCTGAACTGAGCAGGGAGAGTGTGCAGAGCCCAGAGCGTGATTTTTACAGAGTTGTGGTGTGCATTGTCTGATGAAATAAGACATTAGCATTTTTAAGCACACAAAAAAGAAAAGACCTAAAATAAAAAACAAAACCCCCACAACTTTGAGAACACTAAGCACAGAGAAAGGGTTTTCCACTTCACCCGTGAGGACAGTCTGGGAGGAAGCATTTGGGACTCTACATGACCTCCTTTGTGTGACTTTTGCAGACTGGTCACTCATCGTCTTGTCCCTAAAGCGAGGCTTTTACAGCAGTGCTTGAAAACTCAAGTTTTTCAGGAAGGAACTCCTTAGTCTCGCCTCTGAAAATGAGCCTATATCCATTGCACAGGAAGAAAATGTATGGATATTTAGCTAATCTCTAAGCAAAGTACTGGTGGTCAAATGACCCACTTTAGGTCTGGCTTGGTAAAAGATGCTCCGAGAGGCTGCTACGCAGCTTTCTTCAGGTCTCTGAATCTTCATCAGAGAATTTTCCTCTTGCTGTAGATGGCAACACCATGATCTACAGCTGGGTGTCAGCAAGTAACACTGCCAATAATTGGTAGCCATGCAGAGAATAAGAGACAGCACAGTGCTCAGCCCTGAATGTGACATCTAAATCACAGCCCTCTCCCCAGGGCTCAGGGATCTTCGAGGGACATTTATCAGAGCCAAAGACAGTGGGTGCCTTCAAGGAAAGTGTCCTCTGGATGCATGAGGACACTTGCACAAGTGAACCTAGAACATCTGTAACAGCATACACAAGACCTGCGCAAGCTCAAAACAGGTAGAAATCTCCGTGTGGGGTGGGGGGAATCCGTCGCAAAATCCCACTTTTAGCTGAGGAGCAACTGGGGATTGATAGTGCTGGGAGAGATAGAGGCAGATTTCCTTATTGGTGTGACCTCTGGTATGTCAATCACACTTCAGGGCAGTCCATACCTGGGAGTAGTTGGGCTGGGTGGTTTTAAGAGAGAGAGAGAGAGAGAGAGAGAGAGAGAGAGAGAGAGAGAGAGAGAGGATGAAGTTAAGGAGAGGTACAAGTGGCAGATGTTGAGAGAAGAGGGGTGAATTTGATCAAATATGTCATGTGAAGTTCTCAGAATTAGTAAAAAATGTTATTTAAAAGAGAAAGCAAAAATAGGAGGGGCATAGCAGGAAGCAGGGTCTGATAATTCTGTGACCTTTTGTTACATCATAGAAAGCTTCCTAGGTTGTGTACACTAAGCCTTGAGGTCTCTCGAAATCCTCAGCAGGTAAACAATTGTGAACATCACTGTCTATTCTGACACAGGGCAGTCAAAGGAGCAACAAAATGAAAGCATTGCAATTAGTGAGTTTTTCAAGGTTCCCCAAGATTGCGTAGTGCAAGACTGTGTTCAGAGAGCGGGGACGATTGTTGTCATTTCTCTTCCTTAAAAGTGAGTGAGCTCGTGTTTTATGTGTTGTTCCTCCTTCTCTATTGTTTAACATTTTACACATGCATACAGTGTATTTTGACCAAATTCATTCGCCCTTCCCTCCCAGAAAATTCTTCCCCTACTGCCCCAACTTCCTGTGCTCTGTTTTTTTAATCCACTGAGTTTGCTCGGTGATGCCTGCGTGAACATGGGTGTTGGAACATCTCCCGGAGCACAGTTAACCTCTTGCATTCTTCATTCCTGCAGAAAAGTGACACTCCCTCCCCCCCCCCACAGCAGGTCCTCAGATGAGGTGGGACTCTGTGCCTCCTTTACCCATCCATGCTGAGACTTGATTGGCTTAAACTTGCACAAGCCTTGTGCATGCTGCCACAACTGCTGCGAGTTCGTATGTGCAACTGCCCTACGGTGTGTGAGAAACACTACTTCATTGTCTCCATCCGCTGTCTCTGGCTCTTACAATCTTTCTAACCCACTTCCCTCAAGACCCACCCCTGTCCCTACCTCCCACCCCCAGCTTCTGCAATGAGCCCTGAGCTTTGAGAGGACAGGTGATATATGAATGTCCTGTTTGGGGTTGGCTGAGTGACCTTGTTTTGAAAAGGACAGGTCCTACAGGCAAGCATGGTGATTTAGATTTGCTTTTGTTCCCAACTGCTGAGAACTTCCTAGTGTTTAAGTTCATATTTTCTGTCTGTTTCAAAACATCAAGTTCCGTTGGTTTAGTCAATATTTATTCAGCATTTATCTTGTTTAATGTCACAGTAACTCTTTCATTTGGCTTTACTTTTATTTGGGGGATTCCCGTCACCCTTGGGTACCATAGTTTCTTCTCTCAGCAGCTTCTTTCTTTGTCTAAGAGTGCTGGAGTACAAGAGGGTGTGTCTTGCTACCCTTTTGGCCCTGGCTGCCTTTATTTTCTGTTATCCAAGGAACAAACCATCAAAAATTAATGATAAGATGACAGATATCTCAGCGATTCAAGTCAGTAGCAGCAATAATAATTTTTCCATGGACTTTATACATTTGTAAGTGTGAATTATTCATGAGGTGCCATTTGGGGTAAAAGTCAGCTCAATGATAAATTTGAGCCAGCACCAGAACAAATTGCTAAAGGAAGCTGCAAGAGTGTAGCGCTTCAGAATTTAGTCATGTTCTTCAAAAAATGCCTAGGCTTCTCTAGGCTTGAATTCAAATTCTTGAAGTTTGTAAGTTAACATTTCAGAGTGTACCAATTATTTTTTAAACCAGCATTGATCTTCATGTTGAATTATTAAACCCGGAAGCTACTAGAGATTTGCTGAGAAAGAATGATGTTTTGTACAAGAATTAGTTAACTTTTCTTTCCCGTGGCCTAAGCAGGGAGGCAGACAGAAAGCACAAAGCTATTACCCACTTAGACTGCCAGGCACACATTCAGCAACTCTCCAGGACAGTGAGCCATGTGGGAATGTTTCTTTGGCCACTGTAGCAAAGAGGTGACAGTCACTCCTGCTGTCCTTGAGAGGTTCCCCACTCAGACACTATCTACCTAAGAACTCAAATGACCTTGAAAGCAGTGTGGCCCAGCAAAGCCTCCAGAACTCTCATTTGTCTTTAAGTTGAAACATGCTGCATAAACCTGGCTTTGACCCAGGTCCTGGAAGGGAAGGATGCTGGGGAAAGATGCTTTTGAAGAAGTGGGGGTGACCACAGTTGCTCTGAGTTCAGGTACACAACAGCTCTGTCCTGTACAGATGCTGGCACCAGCCGTTCACACCTCTCTCCCCATCCTCCCACTCTTGTATTCTTTTCGCCCTCTCTTCCACGACGTTCCCGAGTCCTCAGCACGGGTGGAAGGTTGAGTGGAGTGATATAGATGTCCCAACTATGGTTGACTACTGACAGTTGTTTATTCTCAGCATTTTGAACTGCTGTGTCCCTGTATTAACAGTAACCCAGCATTGTGAGGAACAAGGACTTTACCTGACCAAGGTTGGAAGCAGCACAGATCACAGATCTATGGGTATAAACATAAATATATAGAAGGATATATATTTATATATACATATATATATCAAACTTACATAACAGTTTGATAACGTAACTGTTTAACAAAACAACATGCATAGTTTTGACTGTGTTTACAATACCAGGCCTTAATTCTCTCCTGTGAATCAGGCCTGAAACACAATCAAGAGTGTAGTTGATTTCCCCGCCAACAGTCTTGCCGCTATTGTACCAGTGGGCACATCTTGCCACACACATGTGCATATGGGCAGCACTAATTGGACTTAGTGGGCTATAAAATAAAATAGAAGGACAGGAAATCTAAAAGAGATGTTTTGGGGAGACTGGGAGGCTGGAAGCAGGAAATAGGTAATGGATGTGACTAAGACAAATGGATAAAAATTTCAAAATCAAGAGAGGTTTCAAGGTCATCTTTCTTGGTTACATAGTGAGATGGAGGTCAGCCTGGACTGCACGAGACCCTGTCTCAAAAAACCAACCCAACAAAAATTATAAATACATACTTAGGTATTATGTTTTTAAACTATTCGTGAAGTGAACAAAATTTTTATCAAAAAGAAAAAAGAGAAAGATGGGAAGTCACAGCCATTGAAGTCTTGCAAACTGGGACTCCCTTTCTGAGTAGTTCTGAGACAACAAATCTCTCCAGACGTCCACAATGAGAATGGTCAGAGATGCCCGAGAAAGGAATTCTGCAGTGAACTGTAGACAAGCTCACTGAGTGGCAAGCCCGTTGGGGGCGGGGCAGAAATGCAAATAATAGAGGAAATACAAATAGATGCAAAAGAGGAACCAGTAGGGGTCGTGATGCACTTTCCACCCTGGAGCTCCAGTTGAGGGATGAGAAACATTCTGGAAAACCCAGAGTCACAGGCACAGAAATTAACAAAATTTGACATCTTCCTTTCCAATTCGAATCCCCTTGATCTCCTTTTGTTGTCTTATTGCTTTTGCTAGAACTTCAAGTGCTATGTTGAATAGATATGGAGAGAGTGGACAGCCTTGTCTTCTTCCTGATTTTAGTGCAATCACTTTGTGTTTCTCTTCATTTCATTTGATGGTGGCTGTTGGCTTGCTGTATATTGCTTTTATTATAGTTAGATATGTTCCTTATATCCCTGATCTCTCCAAGACCTTGATCATGAAGGGCTATTGGATTTTGTCAAATGCTTTTTCAGCATCTAATAAAATGATTATATGAGCCGGGCGGTGGTGGCACATGCCTTTAATCCCAGCACTCAGGAGGCAGAGGCAGGTGGATCTTTGAGTTCAAGGTCAACCTGGTCTACAAGAGCTAGTTCCAGGTCAGGCTTTAAAACTACAGCAAAACCCTGTCTCAAAAAACCAAAAAAAAAAAAAAAAAAAAAAAAGAATAAAATGATTATATTTTTTTCTTTCAGTTTATTTGTATGATGGATTACATTGATAGATTTTTGTATGTTGAACCAGCCCTGCATCTCTGGGATGAAGCCGACTTGATCATGGTGGATGATTTTTTTGATGTATTCTTGGATTCGGTTTGCCAGTATTTTATTGAGTATTTTTGCATCTATGTTCATGAGTGAGATTGGTCTTGGTTGAATCTTTGTGTGGTTTTGCAATAGAGGAGAGGGGGCCCAAACTTGGCTTGCTCTGTAGTCAGACTGATGAATATCTTAAATATCACCATAAAACCTTTATCCAGCAACTGATGGAAACAGAGGCAGAGACCCGCATCAGACACTGGACTGAGCTCCCAAAGTCCAGCTGAAGAGTGGGAAGAATGAGAATATGAGCAAAGAGGTAAAGACCATGATAGGTCAATACCTCAATATAGTAGGGAGGTCCTTGGACCTTCCCTACAGCAATGTGCCTTACCCTCTCTGAGGCTTGGATGGGGGTGGGGTGAGAGGGTATGTGGAGAGAATGGGAGGAGTGGAGGGAGTGGGAACTTGGATTGGTATGTATAATGAAAAAAAGATAGTTTGTTTTCTTTTTTAAAATAAATAAATAGCCGGGCGGTGGTGGCACAGGTCTTTAATCCCAGCACTAGGGAGGCAGAGGCAGGCGGATCTCTGTGAGTTCGAGGCCAACTTGGTCTACAAGAGCTAGTTCCAGGACAGGCTTCAAAGCTACAGAGAAACCCTGTCTCGAAAAACCAAAAATAAAATAAATAAATAAACTAATTAATTAAAAAAAGACTATCACAGGATGGTCTTTCTAGTAAGACCTTCTGGCCTCTGAAGGCACAAGGCATGCATGTGGCACACATAAATACAGGCAGACAAAGCATCTCTATACATATAATAAAAATAATCTTTTTAAAAAGTGGCCGGAGATGAAAACAAGGCTTTCATCAAAGAGAATGACAGAACGGCAGAGAAGATGGCTGTGCTAGCATTGTTAGTCACTGCACCCTTCTAAGTTAAATCACAACGGGGCACCTCAATACACGGAGCTAAATGGCTAGAAGAGTAACGGCCACAGCTCTGTAAGAAGAGGCTGCAGAGAAACGATCGCTCAGACACCACTGGGGGCTGTGGAAATGGCACAGCCAGTGTAGGAAATTGCTCACAGGCTCCTCATGAAATTGAGCACGCACATGCCAAACCCACTCAGTTGTGCTGCTGCTCTATGTTCATTCCAGAGATAGAAAAAATAAAATATAATGTTCACATCAACTCGCAGATGAGAATATCAATGATATCTTTATTCATAGCATCCCCAAACTGGAAAATTTGCAAATGTCTTTTGGTAAGTGAAGGACTAAAGAAATCATGTCATACCCACACCATGGAACATTACTGGGCAAAAATAAAAAGGAGACGACAGGCAATGTGGTATTGATATACACGGTGCAGTAGGCGGATGAATGTCCTCATAAAAAATATGTATATTCCATTACACAGTTAAAGTTTCTTTTTCAAATAGGTAAAGGAAATGGATGTTAAAATGGGGGAGATGATCATGTAGAATCTGGAGAAAGCCGGTCTAATCACAATGAAGCCTTAAAAGAGATTGTTTTCTCTTCCTGGAGTTGTTAGCAGTTGGGACATGAAAAGCCAAAGGCTCCCAAACATTGAGGGTCTGTGCCCACTGCTGCTGGAGGTAGGCTGTCTTGAGCTTAAGGATGATGCACTCAGAACCCCAGCCCAGTGCAAAGATTATTCCACTACTGCAAGACACTGAACCTCACCAAGGGCCCCAGTGAGCTTGGAAGCAGTTTCATCAGCAAAGCCTGTGGAAGGCTGATTTAGGCCTTGAGACAGTCTAAGCAGATAGCCCGGTTGAGCTACTCTGTAGCCAGGATAAATCTGTTTTATTTCATTTGCCAGGAAAATAATGCATACAGCATCTGGGATGGAGCCCAAGAGAAGTGTGCCAAGGAGGAAGAAAATGTCTCAAAAGGTTATATACTGAATGATTTCATTTATATGATGTTCTTCAAATGGCAAAATTACACGAATGGAAGGCAGATTAATGGTCGCTGGAGGCTGGGGAGAGGGAGAGGGGAGGAATGGCAGCATAATGAACCCTTGTGTTGAGGGAATCATTCTTGGGTTTTTTTTTTTTTTTTTAAGACAGGGTTTCGCTGTAGTTCTAGAGCCTGTCCTGGAACTAGCTCTTGTAGACCAGGCTGACCTTGAACTCACAGAGATCCGCCTGCCTCTGCCTCCCGAGTGCTGGGATTAAAGGTGTGCACCACCGCCGCCCAGCGAGGGAATTATTCTTTCACTTGACTGCAGTGTGGCTACATAAATCCACATATGTGACAAAACTGCCTATGAGTAAATATGTTCACATACCTTTGTACATACATATGGACACAAGTGCTCACCAAGGACTGTGGGATATCAATTTTTCCAATAATTCCCCAATCTCAAGATCTTTCATTTAACCACACCTGCACCATTCCGCTTGTCAGTAGAGGTAACATAGTTTATGGATTCTTAAGAAATTATAGCATTATAATCTGTAGAAAGTATTATAGTTTGGAGAATGTGGACAGGTGTGTGAAGATGCCATGGTCACTCTGTTGTGACACCTGCAGGCTCTCTTCCTGACATTTCAAGCGTCAACTCTAGGTATGAGGAATAGCTGTATAAGGGGCTGGAGAGATGGCTCAGTAGCTAAGAACGCTGCACCCCTGTTCAATACCCAGTTGTCAACGACACACCCAGGAAGAGGTAACTTCAACTGCAGAATTGCCTCTATCACATGGGTCTGTACGTGGTCCGTGAGGCATTTTCTTGGTTGTTTATTAATGTAGAAGGGCCCAGTGCACTGAGCACTGCCACCCCAGGACAGGCAGCTCTGGGATATATATAAGAAAGTGGGTTGTGCAAGCCATGGGGAGCAAGTCAGTGAGCAGCATGCTTCTGTAGTCTCCACTGCAATTCCTGCCTTCAGGGTCCTGCTTGAGCTCCTGCCCTGGCTTCCCTGGATGATGGACTCTAAGCTGTAAGATGAAATAAACCCTTTCCTTTCCAAGTTGTGTTGGTTAGAGTGTCTTATCACAGCAACAGAAAACAAACGAAAGCATGGGCTTGTTTTAATATTTATTTAAATACTAACTTTGGTGCATGCATTATTTCATGTATTCATTCCATTAGGTGGAAACATTGCTCTTTACCTTGTTGAAGAATAAATTAATTAGGCCTTCAAATAATGATGTTGGCTTGCAATGCGTGTAGACATTGCAGGTTGTATTTGTAAGAACTACATATGCAAACCAAGTCTCCTAATCAATTTACTTAGAACATAGCATTGAGGTCACATTACATTAGCAAGGGGAAATGGAAAGTAGATTTAATTAACTTGATAATGAAAGTAGAGTAAACAAATGCTGCTTCAATTATCTGATTCCTTGAGATGAGACATCAGGGGTGTGAATGACCTGAATTACATTATTACACTGTTACGAATTCTCCATTGCTAATGTAGATAAACTCTGATGAGGAAGCTCAATTGTCACATAAAATAATTTTTCTATCAATCCCCTGTCCTTCTACCTACTTGTCATCTTTCAATCTCTTTGTCTATCTTTATGTCTATTCGAGCACAGCATGGCTGAGGCACACTGGACTGAATCAGACTGAACAGTTTTACTATTCTTAGAAAGGTTTTGTTGTTGCTCGATTGTTTACGACGGGAATGACTCCAGACTCCCCAATTTGATAGTTCGGAAACTTTTAGAAAATGTTTGGCTGTAAATACACAGAACCAACTGTTTGCTGAGAGGATTGACCATATAATCCTCCCTCAGTACCCCTGAGGGATTCCGTCCAGAACGGTGCAGTTGTGAAATTGTTTAGATGTCCAAGTCCCTTGTGTAAAGTATATTTGCATAGATTCTGTACACACCTTGCTGAACACTTTAAATCACCTCTGGATTGCTTTTGTGTGTGCAAGCACAAGTGTGAACTATGTGCGTACATGTGTGTGTGTGTGTGCATGTGCGCATGGGTGTAGAGGTGGGTGTGATTGCCTATGCATGTGCTTGTGGAGGCCAGAAGCCTCCACAACATGGGATGTCTTCTTCCACCATTCCTACTTTATTTTTGTTTTGAGATGGAGTCTCTCAGTGAGTCTGTACTTTGTCATTTTGGCTAGTCTAGTAGGCAAGCTGTCTAGTAAGCATCTGGAACTTTGCCTCCGTTCTCCCAGTATGGGGGTTACAGACCGCGCCACCATGCCCAGATTTCACAAGAGTGCTGGGGATCCAAACTCAGGTCTTTAGGCTTACACAGTGAGTGTGCTTACCTACATCATCACTCAGCTCCCACATAATAAAATAGAAATGCAATATGTTACTTAGTGAATAAGGACAAGAGGCTAGTCTGGACATGCCCCATACAGATGTACAGTTTTGGTTTTTCAAGTATATTCAACCTGCTGTTGGCTGCATCTCCAGAGATGGACCCTTGGGTGCAGAAAGATGACTCACAACCCAGAAGAAATTCTGTATCTGGGAAAATTCCTTTTTATTTCTCAAGGGCTTTTGTGTTGGACATTCTACAGCTGCTGGATTTTAATGGTCATATATATATATTAGTGAAAGCTATATGGCAGTACTTATGCCTGGGTGGGGCTGCCTGCTTGTAAATGTATAACTCATTTCCAAATCTGCATTTTCCGAGCAAGCACCTATAGTGGTATTTCATTTCTATTTTAATAACTAAAGCTTGCCTGAGGATCAGAAAAGTAAAACAGCCACACTGGTCAGCCTTACAGACCAGGCAGCAATGACACACACCTTTTATTCCAGTAGACACACTGTCTTGCCATAGAAACCAGGTGGTGGTGGTGGTTCACGCCCTTAATCCCAGAACTAGAGAGTGTTATAAAATGGAAGAAGACAGCTCTCCATCTTTGTCTCATTCCTAGGTTTCCTGGAGGCAGGATCACCATTTTCGGACTGAGGTCAAGGTAAGAGCCAGAGGCTGTCTGCTTTGCTTTTCTGGTCTTCAGGATGAACCCCAATATCTGTTTTTTTTTTTTTTGAGTTTTTACTAGTGTGCTTTAAGCTGGGATGTATATTTTGTTGTTGGTGTTTGTTTAGTTTTCAAGACAGCGTTTCTCTGTTTAGCTTTGGAGTCTGTCCTGGAACTTGCTTTGTAGACCAGAGTGGCCTTGAACTCACCTGCCTCTGCTTCCCCAGTGCTGGGATTAAGGACAAGCTCTACCACCGGCCCGACTAGGATGTGTACTTTTACCCACATCCTAGCCCGCTTTCCAGTCATGGAGTCCAGGCTTTTTTTTGCATGGAACAGGGAGGTGTGAAGGAGACTCCAGCTCCTGACTATGACTTGACACTAGACATGGCTGTTGCAGTTCTCTCCAGTCCTCTGCACTCTAAGCAGCCGAAGGAGCATCTGTGTCCCCAGTAACTCCCCAGACACTTCAGTCCACTGCCTCAGAGCCTGGGTATCTCCTCCCTGCAGAACGCTCAAACCCCAGAGGAGAGTTTCTCGGACGACTAACTTGAAGAGTAAATCCTGTCTACAGACAGGGAAGCAGTCTCCCTCGCATCCTCTTACTTTAAGCACATTCTTATGCTCCTCTTCTTTAAAACAACTGCCCCAGAACCTCCCACATAAGGAAGAGGCACACTTTTCCTCCTTTTTTTTCCCACTTAGCTTTTCCTATCTGGCAGAATGACAGCATTATGAACATGGACATACACAAACCTCTGCCTTGGTGTCTTTGGCACAGGCTTAATGAACACTTTACATCAAACCTTGGGCTGGCCTAGGGGGTCAGGGTGGTGTTTAATTTAGCATCAATGCAACATCGCCACCTTCTGGTGCATTTCAGGGACAATGTACCACCAAGAACATACAAGAAGGGTTTCAGTGATAATTTAGGATGTCAAGATTAAGATAATAAATTAGTGATTCTTGTCTCAGCAATCACCCAGAAAATTGAGTCTGAGTTCCTGACAAGTTTATAGGGATAAAAAGTAGCAATCCTGGAGCCTTTGGGTACTAGCTGGGAGTGGTCCTGTGGAGTATTTAGCCCTAGTTTAGCAGTGTGCTAAGATGTATGTTAACTTCAGGTTGTAATAAGAGGATTTTCTTCTATTTTTTTCAGCATTCATGTAGACAGCCCTTAGAGTACATGCCCACAGTGCAAGGATAATAACGTTGTGAGACTATGAAAATGGAGGGACATCATCGTGAATTACTCATGGGTCGCTCTGAAGAAATGATCACTTCAGCAGCACGCCTTGGCTGGGTCCATTTTTAGAACACATTTTAGAAGGCATTTTGCATTCCAATTAAGTCGTTAGCCATGAAGGGTCCACTACAACTTCAGAGGCAGAGGAAATGTCCAAGTGCCGATCATAAACATGGCGGGGAAGCCAGAAACGTCCGATGAGGAATGTGCTATTTCATATCAGTGTGAAGAAAATGCTACTCTGTCCTCCAAAGAAAGGCAGTATCGAAGACTCCAGGCTTCTCGTCTGTTGGGGGAATCTCTTGAGTTCGTTTCCTGATCACTGTTCACGTATGAATCCATAAAGACGGCGATAGCATGCACCAGACCTGCAGAGCTCAAGTCAGACAAAATCCCAGCCCTGAGAAGGGGAAGTGAACACAAAGTCCTGCTATTCACAATGGATACCTTCTGGGAAAGAGAAGGGCAGTTTTCTCTAATGGGGTGTCACTGGGGATATCATCCACACTCCAGGACAGGCCTCTTGCCTAGGAGTAGTTGGTCAACATAAAATGGACTCCGTGTGTGTGTGTGTGTGTGTGTGATTTTATCTTGTACTGGTACTTTTTTGTCTTATTGAATTTTTTAGCTTGTCTGTTTTGATATTCATTTTTGTTGCTTTTCCCATTTTTGTTTTTATTTTTAGAAAGTGAGAAAGGGAATGAAGTTTGGTGGGTAGGGAGGTGAGAAGGATCTGGGAGAAATTAAGAGGAGGGGAAAGAACATGATCAAAATACATTGTATGAAAAAATTAGTGAAGCTTAAAAGAAAACGATACGTGAGTCTAGTGAGTGTGCAAAAACTCCAAATCTCTTGCTACGATACTTAAAAGCCAACTTTTTAGAAAAGAGTATTCCTGAAAGATCAAACACAGTTTAGTGTTGTGCATGTTTTCGTAACGCGTACTAGGTTGTGAAGTTTTGAGCTGTGGCTGCAGGCGGACACGAATGGGGCTAGCACCCACCCCCGTAAAACACATGCTCAGACCACACTCCGGGGAGCTTTTCACCTGTTGGGTCAACGTGGTGAAACCGATGAGTCCAATCCCTGTCCACAGAGAGGTTGGAGCTGTGCAGAGAAACCACACTGAAGATTTGGCCGTGTCTAAATACGATAAAAACAATGAAAATAAAAACAGTCACAGGCACTTCCATGCGGGAGATGCCACCATTTGTCAAATGCAGGGCAAATATGTCTTCTCTTCCCAGGTTCTAGTTCACCATCCAATCCTGGGGTACCCTTAGGCATCAGTACCACAAGATCCACCAAAAGGACAGTTGGGAGAAGATAGTGACAGGCCGTCCTCACTCTCAATGTAAATTATAGTGGAAAATGAGTCCCTCATATAAAGTTCTACAACTTAAGTGCAGATTTCAAATTGGCCATGGATCCATGGCAAAGCTCCATGGACCACACACTGAAAATCCTTCTTTGGAAGAATAGGCTTCTTGTTCTCAGAAGAAAGGTGGGGTAAGTTCTCGGACACACCCAGCCATGGTATCAATAATTTCCAAAAGGCTTTCCCAGAAAAATGGTGCCGGCTTGGCGGGACAGAGACGGCGTGAGACAGACTCCACCCTTGATGCCAGCCCTTGGCTCCAAGCACGTAGAATGTAACCAACCTACTTCCTGGCGTCCCTTCTGTTAAAAACTTACTGTTTGCGTGAGCCAGGAACCAGGCTTGAGACTTAAAATCACACACATATAGACAAACACAGAGACAGAGAGACACAGAGACATGGGTCACTCTTGATACATGAGTGCCAAGTTTATTGTGCTCAGGGGAAGCTTATGTAGGGCTCTGGCCATGCCCCAGCTCTCGGGATCTTTCAGCTGCAGATCCACCAGCCTGCCATCAGGGTCTCGTGGTCAGAGCAGCTGCAGGCTGCTCAGAGCAGAAAAAAACTAGTTGTTTTGCTCAGAGCAGCTGCAAACACAGGAAAAACAAGCCGCTCGCAGGGAATTCAGGGTATGGGGGTCCATAGCCCCCAACAGCTCCCAGCACCCTTCCTCTAGTCCACACTCAAATGCCAGCCTTGTCCTTCCAACTTGGTTTGGGTTGACACAGCTCACCACTGCCCCAAGAGAACGCTGGATCCATTACAGAAGGAGCTTGTCTTGTTTGGATGAAAGGCGCAGTGCCAGGCTGAGGTGATCTCATCAATCAGCCTCGATTTAAAGAGGTTGACTCTGTTAGGGGCCATGCCTGAAGAGCCCTTTCGGATGAAAGTCAAGCACCATCAGCTGGCCTGTAAGGAGACATTTCCAATCATGCTAAAGATTGTGCCTTCATGCCGGGGAGGCAGGAACTGAAAACAATGAGCCATTGGTAAATGGTGGTGATCCCCATCAGTTTGAACCCAGGCACCTGCTCCAGCTTATGATTGGAGTTGGCGTTGGGGACGTTAGAGCCATTTGAGATGTTGGAACTGATGTTGTTGATTGGGTTCAATTTGACTTCAAGGGCATCGGAGTTAAATTGTGCTTTTAAAAGTCAAGGCTGTGGAAACAAGAGTCCCTGGACATTGGTATATCAGTCTAATGCCCTGGGAAACATTTCTAACAAGGCGAATTGTAGAATGCCTTGCCGCCAGTCATCTACATAACACACTGGACAGTCCTTCCGGCCATCCCAGTCTTCTTCCTCCTGTCTTCCTCAGGGCCTTTGGGATCTGGTGTGTCCCTCTAGCTTTGCCGAACACCCTATTTTATTGTATGCTTGACAATTATGCACTCACAGTGTGACATTATTTTGATGCAGAACAGTCAATTTTGCCATTTTAGAAATCTTTCTTTAAAAAAACAAGATTGCTTTTATGTGTATGATTATTTTGCTTGCTTGTATGTCTATGTATGTTACAGGAGGAGTGGGCCTGCTTTTCATCCTGGCCACCCGGCTAGCTTAACCCCCAAAATAATCACACAGAAATTGTATTATTTAAATCACTGCCTGGCCCATTAGCTCTAGCCTCTTATTGGCTAACTCTCACATCTTGATTAACCCATTTCTATTAAATCTGTGTATCACCACGTGACTGTGGCTTACCGGCAAGATTCTAACCTACGTCCGTCTCAGGCAGGAGATTCATGGTGTCTGCCTGTCTGTCCTTCTTCCCAGCATTCAGTTCTGTCTACTTCGCCTACCTAATCTGCCCTATCAAAAGGCCAAGGCAGTTTCTTTATTCAACCAATGAAAGCAACACATAGACAGACCTTCTACACCATATGTACCTCATGCATGCAGTGCTCACAGAAGCAAGAAGAGGGCATCAGATCCCCTGGAATTTTCAAATAGCTGTGAGTCACCTTGTGGGTGCTGGAAGTGAAACCTGGGACCTCTGGAAGAGCAGCCAGTGTTTTAACCACTGAGCCATCTCTCCAGCTTCCTCATTTTGCTTTTCAATTCAACCTTTAAAGCAATCTCTACACTAGCACATTAGTCTTAAATTGTGAAATATTCCATTGTTTACTCATTTGGGTTTTGTTCCAGTGAGAATGGGACCTCAACTCACCTTTTGGACACTTAGGGGCTGTGTGATGCCAAAGAACTCCTTAACTCCCTCAGGTTTCAGTTGTCCTTTTTTTGCAAAGCCAAATCACCACAGTGACACCCTGTAAAGCTAAAGACTTAACGCTGTAAATACGCGATAGCTCTCTCTCCCACTGTGTTGAAGACGTCCAGTTAGCAGCAGCCAGGAGAGCATGTGGTTATCAATGGTGGGTGGCACCGCTGTGTTGTCTTTCTGCCCAAGACAGATCTGAGAGCACTTGCTAGTGTTTATAAACCTGTCCTCCCCACAGACATGGGAGAGAGAGTGTGTGTCAGTGTAACATGCTTGGGAGTGTGGACTCTCTAATTGGTGAAATGCCTCCATCACATTGTCCGTAGGCATGTCTGTGAGGGCATTTGCTTCGTTGTTGTTTGACATAGGTGGCTCCAGCCCACTCTGGGTGGTGTCCCTCTTGGGCAGGTGGTCCTAGGAGCTCTAAGAAAGGGAACTTCATGTGAGCCTGGAAGTAGCCAGGACATGGTTTCTCTGTGGCCTTGGCTTCAGTTTCTGCCTCCAGTCTCCTGCCTTGGCTTCCCTCAACTACAGACTGTGTGTGGAAGCAAGTAGAAGTTGAAATAAATCCTTTCTTCTCCCAAGTTAGTTTTGGTCAGCATGGGAACAGAGAAGCAAACTAATTTTATCTGTATCTATCTATATCTATACAGATCATCTATATCTATATAGATATACAATATCATTTATATCTATACAGATAGATTTGTAAGTATCTCTATTATATGTGTATGCTTTATATAGAGAGATCAATCTTTTTTCAGAAAGATCACATTGCACACAGCTGTTATTACTGAAATGCAGTGCCACAAATGAGTCAGATTTCAAAAAATTTTTCTATTCAGAATAGTAGAAGCCAAGGTCATCAAATATTCCAAAGAGCAAAACATATGGCACAGAAGAGTACTCTAATAGAAATCAAAACTTCCTTTTTCATAAAGTTTCGGAGCCAGTGTAAGGCACAAGGAAAGGGAATGCACAGGCAAGCAAACTGACATGGAGCCATGATGACATGGGGAAATGAAAAACCACAGGGAGGTGGTGGTAAAGGTATGTTCACTTAACATACTTAACATACTTAGATGCATGTAAAGTGAAGCTCTGAGTCCAGTGCCCAATACCATAAAGAGAAAGAATTGTAAGGAACAAAGACAAAGAAAGCCATGTTTGTTAAGTACTGTGTCAGCACCTTAGACGGACTCTTCAACCTGTCTTGAAACGGAAGTCTTATTAGCCCCAGAAATTCAAAGTAAATCAAACAAATGCTATCAGTAGGGTCAATCTGGTAAACTAACATGAGGCCAAAGCAGGAGGGAAAACTGGTATACAAAGCCCCCAGAATCTTAACCCCAAGTTCTTGGTCTATTTAGATGAATCAGAAACAGATATCCAAGTAGGACAAGAGATCAGAAAAGGCTTGATTCAGGCTGAGTAAAGGCCAGAGAGCAGATGACATCACCTTGAGAAGAATGGGTGAGGAAGTAGGCAAACAAACGATGAAGATGGCTGTAGATACCAAATGCTCTCTGCCCCACACAGCCATCCACTCCCACAACAGCCACAGTGGTACTGTGGAATATAAATGTGTCAGTGTGCCTCTGTGAGACACAACTTTAAAATAACAAACATGCACATTTGTGGAGGTTTGTGTTAGCTCTATTAGTTAGTCAACAAATTGCTATTTAAGTCATCAATTTTAACAGCCTAATTCATCTAATTGCTTATATTTTATATTCCTGTTACTGCCTGGTATTTTAAAATCTCATTTGTGGGCAATTAAAATGCATGTTTAGATTTCTAAATTACGTATTCTATTAAGAAGACTTTTAGTGTAGTGATAGACTATGAACATACTATTTGTACGCCGGGTTTATAGATACCAGAGGTTGCAATGGTGTATAAATTGAGCTGTGTTTGATGGTAGTATACTCCAACTTACTGTTTATTCTTTGGAGATGCCCAAAAAACGGTAAAGAGTTTCTGTTAATATGTCACCGAGGAGCTTCCGTAAGGTCGTCTTAGCACTCGGCTTGGGGGTGCGCAGGGCTGGGTGGCGATGTCATAGGTAAAGTTGTGCTCTTTGGCTGCCAGCTGAGTAAAACATACAACAGGACAACAATGAACACAGGTTCAAGAATGGGTGAGTGTGGCTGAGCCTGGGAGATGACATAGGGACATTATTTCAAATTGTCTCCATGGGATCCAGGTACCCTGTGAAGCAGTAGGTTCCCTGTGAAAGGGGGGCACCGATGGTGGGTTTGAGGGTCAAATCCAATCCAACCTGTCTCCTAAGGTGATGAGGCCTTGAGGAAAACCTCCATTAACATTTTCACTGTTCTGCTGGAAGTGACTGTATGCTGCCACATTGTCCACTGTCTCTCAGATTATGTATTTACAACCGGGAGCCAAGGAAGGTAGCATTACCTTGGCCTTTGCCTGAAGTCACAAGGAGATGGCTTTTCAGGAAATGTTAGAAGATGTCTCAAACAGTCAGTTAAAGGGGGAAAATCCAATGTTGCTTTACTAGGTAGGGAGAAGGGTGAGAGGGGATCTCATCATAATTAATATGACGACTCCAGAATGTTATGCCAATAATTAATGGCACACATATCTATTTGCTGAATAGACTAAACTTAAGAGGGCATAAAGCAGTTTTACTGTTTTTTGTTGTTAGATATTGATCTTACGGTGTTGGACGGCTCTTCCACCACCCCTAGATGAAATCTGGGATTGGCTAGATAACTTTTTCCAGTTTGGGACAGTCTAGTACAATGCAAGATGGCAATCATGCCTCTGGAGAAAATTGCTCCACTTCTCCATATTATGGAGGCCTATGCCATCTGCTGTTTTGCTGTGGAATTCCCCTCTGTACGCTGTGAATATATTTTATTACCATTGGTTAAAAAAGAAGCTGCTTTGGCCTATGGCAGGGTAGATTATAGCTAGGTAGGAAAACTAAACTGAATGCAGGGAAAAAGAAGGTGGAGTCAGGGAGATACCATGTAGCTCGTGAGGTAACAAATCACAAGCCTCATGGTAAAATATAAAATAATAGAAATGGGTTAATTTAAGATATAAGAGTTAGCTAGGAATATGCCTGAGCCGTTGGCCAAACAGTGCTGTAATTAATATAGTTTCTGTGTGATTATTTGGGTCTGGGTGGCCAGGAAATGAAAGCACAGTGTCCATTTACACTACTTTTATTCTTTCTCCATCTCTCAGGGCCAGCAGAGGTGGGCAGAGGTGGTTAGTGCATTGCATGGCCAGCTTGGCTGTGATGGGGTGAGACAAATGGCCTCAAATATGGCCCCTTTCCATATTCTGATTCCTCACCTTCTATTTTCCTGAAGTAGATCATGAAATCTGGACCTTCTTGAAATCTGACCTTCTTCTGAAACAGGCCCCAAGATCTTCCTGAGAGAAGTGCTATCCCTGTGTCCAGAGCGAGAAGCCCGAACATGGGGATGCTGGGAAGGATCGTAAGTGGGAGGCTTAGAAGAAGCCTGCCTCAAATCTATGCTGCATTAGAGCTACAGGTAAGCTCAGAATGATCACCACTCTAGGAAATGATCCTCAGCACTAGAAACTTCTATCACTGAAGAGAAATGGGGTGTGTATGTGTGTGGTCTAATACTGCCTAAACCCATTTTGTTCTTGTCAAGCAAGCATCTAACAAGTCATTATAATGTGTGGTATTGGACATGATTATTTCTTCTCTATCTTTTGGGCCTCGGCTGATATTTTAAGACAGCAAAGTCTGTTTAATTTCTTATTATGTATAGTGGGCTGGAGGCCTTGCCCTTCATCATGGTAACAGAATTCTCAGACTGTCCCTGTAAGACCCTGGCTGTTTAAACAGCAACTGTCACACTAACCAAAAAGCCCAGTGAATCCATCATTGAGATCACTAATTGCCTGGTCTTAAAAGAAGAGATGATCATGAATTATCTAGGTAGAGCCTGGATCCTTAAATTGGAAGTAGAAGGTGGAATGTCACCTCCAGGAGAGGTGGTAGACAAAGAAAAGCAGAGTCGTTATCTAGAAAGGGAAGTCAAGCTCTTGAAAGTCAATGTGTCACCTTGCCAGTGTGGGAGTGGGAACCACAGTCCCATAGTCACATGGAACTGAAATTTGTCAGTCAGTCAAGCAAGCAGATTCTCACCTAGCATGTTCCAATAGAAGCTTAATCTGCTGATGCTGTCTTGACTTTGTGAGTCTCCATGCAGAGAAATAAGTCAAGGCAGCCTGGACTTCTTAGAGAACTGGAAGGTAGCACATACGTGTTTTTGAAGCCACTAACTTCAGGAGGCTGTGGTGTACATGGGCCACGTGCTCCTAGCAGCTCTGCCTCACTCTCTCCTGAAGCTGATGAGAGTCAGGAAACAAGCAACAAACAACTTTTTAAAAACTTTAAAAAAAGTATTTATTTTTATCTACATGTATGTGAGTGGGAGGTGGGGACACATGAGTCTAGATGCCACAGGAGGACAGAGAGCATCAGATCTCTCAGAGCTGGAATTACAGGGAGTTGTGAGCCACCCAACACAGGTGCTAGGATCTGAACTTGAGTCCTTTACAGGAGCGGAAGGTATTTTTAACCAATGAGCTAGCTCTCCAGCCCAACATGTGTGTCAACCCTTTCACTGGATGTTTTCGAAGGGATTAAAAAAGGGAATGAAGGTTTGGCACACATCTTGAAGTTTGTAACCCTGTGTGGCAATGGTAGTATCTTACCTATAGTTTATCTATCTATCTATCTATCTATCTATCTATCTATCTATCTATCTATCTATCTATCATCCATTTATACTGTTCTATCTCACTTTTATCTAACTTTACTTTCATCTACAGGTCTTTACTCTCATCTGTCTGCTGTCTGTCTATCTATCTATCTATCTATCTATCTATCTATCTATCTATCTATCTATCTGTTTGTAGCATGATTAATAAAAACCCAGAGACAGATATTGGGGTTCAACCTGAAGGTCAGAAAAGCAAAACAGTCAGCCACTGGCTCTTATCTCTACCTCAGTATGAAATGGCAATCCTGCCTCCAGGAATCTCACAATGAGATTATGTCTGAGAGCTGTCTCCTCCTGTTTTATATTCCTCTCTAGGGTTGGAATTAAATGCATGCACCATCTGTTCTTCTTATAATTTATTGCTTCTTACAACATCTGTCACCTCTTTTATTAACAATGTATATACCATATATATCTAATCTGTTTATCTCCCTGTGTATTTAGTTGTAGTGCTGAGGATTAAGCCCAGGGATTCTCATTCGCTGGGAAACTGTTGCACCACTTAGTTGAACCTCAGTTCATGTTTCCTATTTAAAAATGACTTCTGCACCCTCTTTGGTTCTTAGGACAAAACAGAACAGTAGCCACACAAACCAGAAAATTCTTGTATGGTCGCAACTCACGTTTTCCTTTCAATCAGTCTCCGCTGCCTGTGGATTTTCTTGGGCCTTTGTCTGAAGAGTCCATGCTCACAATGATGGTAAGGAGTCAAAGGGCTGTCTCGGTTTGGAATCTGAATGAAGAGCTTAGGATTTCCAGTCCTATCCAAGAATGTGTCAGAAAGATTGGAGAGTTGTAGAAAGGCTTCCCAGAAAAAAAATAAACAATTTGAGAAATGAGACCCACAGCAAGCCCTGAATGTGATAGACAGAAGTAACATATCATCAGTTTGACTGAGAAATGCTTCCATGAGGTGCTCCAAGACAATTAAGACAGGAGGGCTCTGACTGAATCAATGGGTTAATTCCATAATGGATTCATAATCTGATAGCATTATCAGGAGGGGTAAAAGGAAGAAGGTGAGAAGCAGGTAGTTAGAGTGTGCCTTTGGGGGCTGTATCTTACCCAGTCTTCCTCCATTAAGATTCTACTTTCTTTCTACCTTGATGTGAGTCAGCCCCCTTCTCTCTGCTTCCTGCCTGCCATGTCTCTGCCACGTGTCCCTGCTGTCACAATGATCTGCCTAAGTACATGTGTGACATAGCTGCCACCTCTGCCACGTGTTCCTGTTGTCACAATGGTCTCTGTAAGTGCATGCTACTGAACAAACATGAACTACATCCTCTGAAACCTGAGCCCTGATCAATCCTAGCACCTTTAAGTTATTTCTCAGTGCATGGTCACAGAGATGAGAAGGAGCTGATACATTTGGCCAGCATGGAAAAATCACAGAAGTTCTCCATGCTTTAGGAGGCTCTCCTCTGATATGGAAAGAGGGAAGATAAAGACGGTCTCATTTGAAATCTTTTGCAGTGTAACCCTCCAGTTCCCTTTGCTAGAGACAAGTGTCCACCCTTCCTAATGACCTTGATTTGGCTTGTTAGGGAAACTGAATATTTGATGAAAAACCAATTTGACTGGAAGGCATCCACCTTCTCAAAGTTTCTTATCCTTAAGCATAGCCCTGGCATCACCCGCCATTAACCACCCATCTAGCATGACACCTCACATTGCAGAAACAGTTCTAGGAAGCCATTTAAAGTTGTCAGGAAGCTGAACTCAGTAATTAAACCAAAAATATAGTCATTTCAAAGGAAAAGGTGTGAGAATTATCTCATTGTTCACTTTCTGTTAGTCGTGTGAAGTGGCCCTTACTAGGTCACCATCAAAGAGACATAGGCTGCGGACATATTCTGTCGGCAGCTTGTTTGCACCCAAAGACAGCTTTCTATAGCTCTATGAAGATGTGTGAGTCTAGCTAGCTATCACTTCCAGTATTCAATTAACACTTCTTGAAATTTAAGCAAAAACACAATAACAAGAAATTATGAAAAAAGGGAAGGTATTAAAAGAAAATGCTATGACATCCAGAGGATAGACCTTGGGAAAAGGATCAGAAAAAAAGTCACGGCATTTTGATTCATCTTTCATGGTATCGTTCAGTGGGGCAATAATTTGACCACCCATATCGTGCAGTATCCCCAAGGGGCTGTTACAGAAGATAGTGGTGGAAACAGTGATGTCATCTGCCCACTCTCCTTTATAATTTAAGATTGTTCCCAAAAGTGTGTTTTTCAAAGTCCGGTCCGGCAAAATTTCCTATGACTCAGTCTAAGGAATTATTATGACATTTCCTGGGAAGCTCTTTGAACAATAATAGCCTTTGCTACCAAGAATGCTGCTTTGAAGGTCAGCCAGATTTTCTCATTGTTCATCCTTAATACATCAGTTTGGCTTTATATTTCCTGACCACCACCAAACAAGTACTGTCATTCAATTGATGTGGAAAACATTTCAAGTTTAGCTAGAGCCTGATGTCTGATTCTCAAAGAAATATTGGTGGAAAATAATCTGCATGAGTGGATAGATGAATAGAGGATGTTTGTCCTTAACTCTCTCTTTGGTCTCTCAGTTTGCTTGCTGAAGGTCTTTGATAGAGATGGGGGTTTGCTAGTGTCGGATTTTAGAAAGGACACCCCTGTGTTGACTTACCATTTGTTAGCATCAACTCCATAGAGAGATCACTTTCGAGTCACCAGGAAAGTGTTAGCTTGCTGGGGTTGTTGTCAGCAAGTACCATGAACGAGGTGGCTACAGCAACAGTAGCTGTTAATTGATGGCCATGGATGGCAAAGGCCTAAGTATGTAGAGCAGTGTATCAGGCAGGTGGCTGCTTTCTGAGGGCTGTGAGAGTCCCTTACCATCCTCTGCATTGGCTTCCAGTGGTTAGCTGGCCATCCTTGGGAATTCTTGAACTGACAGATATATCACCCTTATCTTAGGGTTACCATCACTTTAAGGAAACATCATAACCAAAAGAACCTGGGGAGGAAAGGGTTTATTTGGCTTGCACTTCCACATCATCTATGACTGAAGGACATCAGGGCAGGAACCTGGAGTTAGGAACTGATGCAGAGGCCATGGAGGGGTGCTGCTTTCTGAACTACTCCTCACGGCTTGCTCAGCCTGCTTTCTTATAGACTCCAGGACCACCTTCCCAGGGATGGCCCCACCCAGAATGGGTTGTACCTTCTTCCATCAATCACTAATTTAAAAAATGCCCTACAGGCGTGCCCACAGCTCCATCTTTTGGAGGCATTTTCTCAACTGAGATTCCTTCTTCCCAGATGACTTGTAGCTTGTGTCAAGTTGACAGGAAATTAGCCAGCACCTATTGTCTCTCTGCCTTCCTTCCTGTAGTGCTCTTCTTTGTGTAGATGTGAAACTTCCCTTTCTAAGGCTACTTGCACAAAGCCTGTCAGCTGAGAGGAAAGAGCTCCGGCACAATTAACAACATTGGCAATTATGGTCGCCTTCCGAGACCACTTCGCTTTTCCTGAGGTGCTTTAAAAATGAACACTAAGACAGTAGTGAACCAAGCTTAAGATCTCAGTGTGTGTGGCCTCCTTTCCTGTAAGCTTGTAACGTTCTAGGAGGTCTCACAAGAACAGCCTGTACAGTGCTGGGACACGTGCTTTAACCGTATCAGCTGTGACCCTGCTAAGGCTTATCTGGAATCAGCCATAACCTCATTTACCAAGAGGAGAGGAGGAAGAGGTCGTTAACAACCCATTGGGATGTAGCTCGAAAGTCGTCAAAATCATCTCTGCTAAGGCATTTAAATGGGACTCTATCGAGAAGCTGTCATGCACACCTGGGATGGTGTCTTTCTTTTCCTGAGTGCCTTGCTCTCTCCTCCTGAAGGCTCTCATTAAAACGATGTTAAGAATCTCTTAATAAACCAACTCTGCTTCATACGGAATGATCCTGGAATTCTTTTCTGTGGTGAAATTGAAAAAACAAAAACAAAAACAAACAAACAAAAAACCCTGGCTTCTCAGAGTAGGTCTTAGACCAGAGCTCCTTAGTGTGCTGCAAAGAGCAGCGTGGAGCTGTCCTCAGGCTACAGCCCCCTGCTACTGACAGTATGGGTGCCTTCAGACAAGTAGACCCAGAGAGCCAGGGAAAATGGTTTTATGGGCTGATGAGCAGAAGTATGATAGGAGGCAAAAGGATGTAATCTAATGACAGCCAACAGCATGGGACGGTGGAACTTGGCATTATCTGTTCAGGTTCCTCTTAGACTGCCTGATTGCCATTTAGGGAAAGAAAACTGTCACAGGTGGATATTCAAGGGAAGAGGGCAAGAGCTAGAGCAAGCCCCTAGAGATTTTATGGGATGCTTCAAAAGACGAGGGATTTAGGGAAATTTCAGATTTCTGTTCCACAGAAAAGAACAAAAGATGGAAAGGAAGGCCGGAGAGGCCTGTCTGATTCTGACGTTCTCTTCATCTTCTGCTTCAAAATCTCAGTATGGCCTAGAGAGACGGCTTCGTGTTCGGGAGTACTGGCCGCTCTTGCAGAAGAGCTGAGTTCAGTTGTCAACACCTACATGGCGGTTCACAACCATCTGTAACTCCAGTTCCAGAGCGCCCTCTACTGGCCTCTGTGGGCACTGCACATGCCGGCAAATACTTATAACAAAATCATCAAATACTCATTGTTTTAAAGTGCTACACTTGGGGCGGGGATTGCACTTCCTTACTCCAGTCCTCTTTAAGAGGGGTCTTTCTCATCTCATCTACTTCCCAGTGTGACCGGGTTTAGTCTGCAGAGACAATGTGAGGGGCAGTTATGGAGTTGCTTAGCAACTGGAAGTGACCTAGAAAGTTGGAAACACTATCAGGAGGCTTGAAGGAAACAGGAAGTAGGTGCAGCCCAGCAGCTGGGCAAACAGGGAAGCCCCTTTCTGTGTGAGGTGGAACTATAAATTCCAGTTAAATATGTACACCACAAAATGGACTCATGTGGGCTGTATCTGGGAGGAGTTGGGGGAAATGATTGACAGGTGAATATTATTAAAAATATATGTGTATTGGTTAGTTTTTGTCAACTTGACAGAAGCTTGAGGCCGTCTGGGAAGGACCATCAATTGAGGAATTACCTCCATCAGAATGGCTTGTGGGCAAGTTGTGAGGACATTTTCTTGATTGATGACTGATGTGGGAAGGGTCAGTCCACTGTGGGTGGTGCCATGCCTGGGCAGAGTGTGCTGGGTGCTGTAAGAAAGAAGGCTGAACAAGTCATGGGAACAAGCAGTCAGCAGTGTTCCTCCATGGCCTCTGCTTCCGGGTTCCTGCCTGTGTTTCTGTCCTGACTTACCATGATGATGTACTGTGATATGGAAGTGTAAGCCAGATAAACCTTTTCTTCCCCAAGCTGATTTTGCCAGAGTTAATCATAGCAATAGAAATAAAGTTAGAACACTATGCCCTGTATGACAGTCTCCAGGGGAGAATTAATTAAAAACAGTGTATTAAAATTAAAATAGGTTCTTTTAATACTCATAATTTAAACAGATGACAAACCAACAAGTAAATGAATACTAGGTGTTATATTCCCACAAAACTCAAGAGCAAATGCCTGGAATATTCCACGTAGTGATTCTAGCCTCCAAAAGAATGTTTGAAACAGATATCTTTCCACTGCGTAGCACGCTCCCAGCCATTGTCATCTTGCTGTCACATGTTAGCAAGGCTGCTGGCTAAAAATTTCTTTTCGTAATCCAGATTCTCTATATTTTTTGATTTGCATAAAAGGTACATTCAGAACATTTGTGCCCTTTCCAAATGGGCGTCTTGGGATTCTGCAGCTGCATAAACACACGCATTCCAGTTCATGGACCCCGGGGATTAATGACATGTACTGCACATGCATTTTTAATCTTGTAAAAATCACATGAGCATGCAGAAAGGGTAAAGGTGACCACACACCTGCCGGCAAAACTGTGACTCTTCTTAACAAAAATGAGGAGCGTCAGCTCCAAGGCATAATCGCAGGTCTGCAGCTCAGAATGTGGACAGCAGAAAGCCCACATTACCGATTCACTTGAAGGAAAGAAAGATTACGGCTCCATTGTTGCTTTATGCAGAAATGAACAATTCATAACCCTTTTAGCCAGCCCCTCTGCCAGATGTCTCTCAGTATTGCCAAGTAATAGCAAAGAGCTGCAGTAGCCAAGGGCGTTCATTCAAAAACGGTCAATCCTGCTGCCTTGGGCAAACTCTCACTTTACACTCTTTATAATGGGTTTTGCTTAGTGCTACCAACGCCCCCCCCCCCAAGCTTTTGCTTTTAGCCGTTATCTCTGGGTTTAAGCATCTTGAAGACAGGATTGTATCTAGCCATAGCTTTGTGACAATACTGTTGTACCCTGGGTGTTTGTTCTGAGAAATGACCACTGTAGTAGGTGGCCACTTGTTTATTTCCTGGCTGCCCAGACTCCCGAAATAACTACACAGAAACTGTATTAATTAAATCACTGCTTGGCCCATTAGCTTTAGCTTCTTCTTAGCTAACTCTTACATCTTAAAAAATTTAACCCATTTCCAATAATCTGTGTATCACCACGTGGCTGTGGCTTAACAGGTAAAGTTCCATCTGACTCCAGTGGGGCAACATGGCTTCACTCTGACTCCGCCTTCTTCCTCCCAGCATTCATTTTAGTTTTCCCCACCTAGCTCTGTTCTACCCTATCAGGCCAAGCCAGTTTCACTACTAACCAATGGTATTCACAGCATACGGAGGGGAATCCCACATCAGACCACCCTACACCTGCTCCATATCACAAGAGGACATGGCATGTACTGATGCTCTCTACCGAGCGCCTCTCAGCAAATTGCCGAGAACTGAACAATATAATAACAAGCCAGATTGGCACTATGGAAAGAAATGATAAACCAATTTTGGAGAAAGGCAGTCATATGGAAAATAGAGGAATTCACTGTAAACTAGAAGGTCATTATAGATGAATAAGTATGTAGATCACAGTACTGCTGGAATTGTACTTAATAACTGTCTTCTAAAAGACAGGCAGAGGTGATCCTAAATTGGGCTAGGAGGAATGCTCAGTGGTTAAGAGCACTTGCTGTTCTGTAGAGGACCCAGGTTTGGTTCCTAGCACCCACATGGCCTCTGGAAGAACAGCCAGATCTTGACTGCTCAGTCATCTCTCTGGTGTGCCCTCCCCAGTTTTTGAGGCTATGGGATATGTCAACTCCCAAATTCTCTCTGATCACAACCAGGGCACAGTCTCACTGCTAGTGAGCCTGGGGGGGGGGGAATTCACACCAGGGCATAGGCAGAGCAAGCCATCAAGTTTATGTTAGCATGTGAGGGGTGAAGCAGCAAGTACATCCTCGGGAGTGGACAGAGGACTCGTATGCCTACTTCTACCACCTGGACGGTCAAGTCTTGGTCAATCATTTTTCATTCCCTTTCCAACCCTGGGTGGCTCTTTTCCTGAAGCAGGTGGAGGCTCTCTTAGAAGTCACCCTTACGATCAGTAGGCCTGCTTTTGGGACCGGGAACCTTGCCCAACCAGCTTCC